>LD360480.1:85537-136659 GCA_001465055.1 Ptychodera flava | reverse complement strand
AAAATTATCGCAACTAACAGAAGTTTCATCTCGCTCAGGCTAATTTTTGGACTCGGGTATGTAATCAGCATAGCCTAATATGTTCGAAAAGCAGCGTGTCAAATACTGTCATAGTTGTTGAACTGAGCACGTCTCCGTTACGTCTGCGTCCTCGGCCAAATCTGACTCTTCACTGCATTCTTGATCGTTATTGCAGGGAGTATGAGCCAAAGTCGGACTGTTTTACATTTAAATCGACCTTTGCGCACGTTGCCGTCTTTTTCAGGTCCGCTTTTGTGGACCTCGCTTGCTTTTTCGACGGTACAGAGCGCGAGCGCCGGCTTTGGTCTGCTCGACGTGTTTGCCGTACCGATACATGCGGAGTTCAAAACGCTGGGCCTAACGTTGAAGCTAGCGCATGCGCACTACACCGCAAAACCTATACATAATCTCTGCGTGTTTATCAAAGATATCGTGGTCGGTAATCCGCGACCGTTAAGACAAAAGGGAAATAATGGCACGCGGTGTAGCTGATAGTTTGTCATTTTAGTAATATTTCAGGAATTTCCCGGTACGATGTGACCCAACACCTTTCCCCAAAAGAAAGACCACGTGTCAGTGGTTCGAAATTTGAAATAAAAAAAAAATTGCTAAAATTGACCTTTAAACCTGAGTCGCATCGTTAATACATGATATATGACAGAAAATGTCTTTTGTAGGTATATTGGCCACCCTATTGGATTTATGCAAATTCAAAAAGTGCTTACGCAAATCATTGCACCTCAAAATCGCTTGTCCATGCAAACGAAATATACTTTTAACTTTAAAATCACAGAATTGCCTTGTTTAACCCTTTGACTGCAATATCTAACCAATTTCTGTGAACCTTTCTGTACTTTTTCCATAATTTTGGACCAAATGGATCCTTTTTTTAACAGCTAATTTTTTTTTGGTCAATTTTTGGCAAATAGCACAAAAATTGACTGTGGTACATTTTATAAAGTTGATAAAAATAGACTTTAGCGCTCAAAGGGTTAATACGTGGTATATGACAGAAAATGTCTATTGTAGGTATGTTGGCCACCATATTGAATTTATGCAAATTTACAAAGTGCAAATGCAAATCATAACATCTCGAAAATCGTTTGTCCATGCCAAAGAAATATAATTTCAACTTAAAAATAACTTAAATAGCTGGTTTAATACGTTGTATATGATCGAAAATGTCTTTTGTAGGAATGTTGGTCGCCATATTGGAATTATGCAAATCACTGAAGTGCATATATGAAACATTATACGTCCCAAATGATTCCCCGAGCCAAATAACTAGCGTCAGATTTTGAAATCACTAAAATAATTTCTTTAACATGTGATATATGGCCAATTTTGTTATTTTGTTGGATGGTTGGCCGCCATATTTGATTTATGCAAATTAGGCATATTTCCCCAAGGTGGATTCGAGTAAACTTTTAATATGTTGTTCTGAGTACCTCTCTAAAATGCATTCTGAAGAAAAAAATTCTGTTGCAATTTGTTGTGGGTTAGGTGCCAAAATCTCGTAGATTCGACTGACTTGAAACTTCAGCGACTGCAGTTTTTAATAATACAGCTCCGACAATGGAAGAGGTCTCGGGGGTAACATCACCGACACCTATTGCTACTGATTTCGCATGTACTTCTGCTGGTGCGGGTTTAACTAAATTTGGTTTTGTATCCGTTTTGGAGGTGGTGAGTTGCGACGGTGAACATAATGATGTGTGATGTTTTCTCTTACAGTGTCTACAGCGGTATTTCGATTTGCAATCGGAAGCTTTATGGTTTCCTAGGCAATTGAAGCAGAGGCGGTCATGCTTGACAATTTCTAAGCGTTGATCTGGCGAGTTGACCTTGATACAGTTCAGCAGTTATGTGTAGTTTCCTTGCAGAAGGCGCATTTTCGCGGTTGCAGCGGGTTTGTCTAACTTCTGGTTAAGAATGCGGCGGTTGCGCGGGGTTGAGTATCTCCATGGCTGGATTAATAGAAGCTAGAAGCTGTCAATAGTTCAAATAGCGGCTGTCCAGCTAGACACGCATCTATTCCCCTAGATATAGCTCTCTCAGTTCCTGAAGTGACCATTCTCGTGATGTACCATGATCTCTTGTTATGAGTCCGCGGATTCTGCTCGGTAGTTTTTTCCATGATGATTGGTACGAGGAGTTCACCGTAACATGATTCGTCTTTTCCCAACGATTGTAATCCTGGGATGTAAGTTTCAGTGGCGTCGTAGAATTCACGTAAACTGGCAAGATCACCATTCGGTCTTGGTAGTTCCCACAAGGCCTCCATGTAGGCAGCCTTTACCATGTGGGGTTGGCCGTAGCGTTTAACAAACAGCTCTATAAGCATTTGAGTAATTTGCGGCGGTGAGGAAAAGTCCTTCTATTGCCCTGGTTGCTTCATCCGATAGTTTGGCTCGCAAATACTGAAATTTCTGAATATTGTCCAGTGACGGATCGTTGTGTACAGCGGCTTGAAAACTATCAAAAAAGCTCAGCCATTTCAGAATCACAATGTCTCCGGAAAATTTGGTTAAAGCTAGTTTGGGTAGCTGTACGTTCTTAACATGTTTGTAGTTTTGTAACATTGCATATGTCGGCTTGAATTCTTCAGCCGATGGATAGAGTTTTTGTATACTCTTGGTAAATTTTTCGGACAGTCTGTTCAAGTGTCTTTCGCAAACGACTAACCTTTGTTTATTAGCGCTATGATAGTCATCTGTTGAACGATGACGGTTTCTAAATCGGCATCTTCTGTCTTGTCGATCAGATTTTTGTCTAGAACTTGTAGTTGGTGAAGTTTGGCGGAAGCCAACTCTAGCTTTACTTGGATCTTGTCTAACTTTGCTTCGTTCAGCCCATCTTCTGCTGTCTCCATGAATTCGTCCAGTTGGTTCAGTATTTTGGTCATTTGACCGCGGTGTGCTCTTCTACTCAGTTTTATTCGTTCTGGCGTATCCATCTCGTCTCAGAGTACCTGTATCCTGGTCTCGGCCCCAAAATGTGACCGCTTGGGGTGAGGTGGTTCGTAGATACCCAGAGAACTACGGTGGCCCGTATGTGACAGGTATAAACTTATTTACGCAGACAAAACTCAACTTTTGATGGACAAAACTTAAATTTGGGGGACATAACTCTATTTTTTGAGGACAAAACTCTAATTTGGGCGGACACATCTCTGATTTCTACGGACACAATTCTAATTTGGGCAGACAAAACATTGATTAACATTGATTTGGACGGACACAACTCCAATTTGGGCCACCAGATCTCTTTTTGCTACGGACACAATTCTTTTTTCAGGGGTTAAAAATTTCATTTGGACGAACACATATTTAATTCTTATGGACGCAAGTCTTATTTTGTACAGACACAACTCTATTTTTCTTGGATACAGTTTTAATTTCCTGAGATAGAGCCTTCATTACTCCAGAACAAGTCTCATTTCAACGTAGGCAACTCCTGTTTCAATAGCCTGCCATCTAGTGTTCAATGCGCCAACAAGCAATTTACAAAGACAAAGCTTTAAATTTCGAGGACAAAACTTTCTTTTCCTCACGGCGGATATTGAAGTATCCCACAATACTGTTCGTCTACATCGCAGTAGATCGCCTCGATGTTTTGAATGTGTGTATGGTGCTAGTGCTTGTGTTGCAGACGCAAAAAGAATCACCATGTCCAGCTCCAGGTTTGTTTGCGTTACAGACAATATCAAGACAGGCGAATCCATCGAACTTCCTACAGAGGAAAATTTAACAGTTTTATTAAGCACACTGGAAGGCCAGTTTCCCGGTGCATGTGGTTTGAGGTACAAACCAAAGACATTTTGTCTTGGCCCTAATCGTAGCGAATCAGAACGTTTCAGGGTAGTACGGATGGAAGGACGTGTCCTATACCCACCACACTGCGGATTGGATAATGTTGAACTATATTTCGCGTATTCTGACTGCAAAACAAAAGGTTAGTGCTCTATTTTTTCCATAGGGAGCTGGAGGTGCACGGTGGAGAGGTTGGATGATATTGAACTTAGTATCGCTTTCGGATTTGGATTCAGTTTCGGGCTAGAGAGGCTTAACTAAGTTAAAACTCCATTAGCTACATCTTTTCATATAATTTGAACACAATAATTTTAATCAAAAGTATTTATTCAAAAGTCATTTTCAATATGTTGCCATTAAATTTTCCTAATATAGGCACAGGCCTTAGGATTGGCAAAACACAAAGAAATGATTTTTGGCTTGCCAGCAAAGTATGGCTGCCACCGACAAGTATGCAAAGATGATTAAATTTGATAGACCCATTTCATTGCTAGTGATTGAATTAGTAAAATTTTCAGAGGTAATGTGACTTAATGTTGAAAAGCCAAGATATATCCTCGAAGATTGGGTGGTAAAGTTTGCTAAGCAAAATGAAGAAAAGATACAGCTAGTGGGCTTAAATGACTCGAAAAGTAGTAAAAACTAGTCATGCTCAGTTCCTCGAACTGGAAACGATATCCGAAACTGAGACTAAGTTCAGTGTTGTGAGATTTCAGGGGCACTCAAAGCTGAGTACGAGGCGCCAAATGTAAAAAAATAATTTACACAATCAAGCTTTTTTAGAGATAGAAAAGGTAGAAAATGTATATAGAGAGAGGAATTATGTATATATATATATATATATATATATATATATATATATAGTAGAAACTAAATTGAAAAACACACAACTACATCTGATTGTCTCTGCACAGCAAATTTTTGGGGCTTGAAAAAATGACCCATGTAGGACTTGAACCCACGTCCCCCGAATTCAGTTCGGATGCTCTACCAACTGAGCTAACGGATCAGTTCAATTGGTTTGACGTGCGCCGTCCTGTTGGCCTTTTGTCTTCCCCGAATGAGACCTCAGATTTACACTGGTTATTCTCTTGAAAGAGTTGTTTTAAGGAACCGTAAATATGTAACTAGAAACGTGAAATTGAAATATGACAGGTTCCCCAGTGTTGTGTAGCGTGGAAATTTAAAGTAGAAACTAAATTGAAAAACACACAACTACATCTGATTGTCTCTGCACAGCAAATTTTTGGGGCTTGAAAAAATGACCCATGTAGGACTTGAACCCACGTCCCCCGAATTCAGTTCGGATACTCTACCAACGGAGCTAACGGATCAGTTCAAGTTGGTTTGACGTGCGCCGTCCTGTTGGCCTTGTTTCTTCCCCAAATGAGACCTCAGATTTACACTTGTTATTCTCTCGAAAGAGTTGTTTTAAGGAACCGTAAATATGTAACTAGAAACATGAAATTGAAATATGACAGGTTCCCCAGTGTTGTGTAGCGTGGAAATTTAAAGTAGAAACTAAATTGAAAAAACACACAACTACATCTGATTGTCTCTGCACAGCAAATTTTTGGGGCTTGAAAAAATGACCCATGTAGGACTTGAACCCACGTCCCCCGAATTCAGTTCGGATGCTCTACAAACTGAGCTAACGGATCAGTTCAAGTTGCTTTGACGTGCGCCGTCCTGTTGGCCTTTTGTCTTCCCCGAATGAGACCTCAGATTTACACTGGTTATTCTCTCGAAAGAGTTTTTTAAGGAACCGTAAATATGTAACTAGAAACGTGAAATTGAAATGTGACAGGTTCCCTAGGGTTGTGTAGCGTGGAAATTTAAAGTAGAAACTAAATTGAAAAACACACAACTACATCTGATTGTCTCTGCACAGCAAATTATATATATATATATATATATATATATATATATATATATATATATATATATATATATACAGATACATTGCCCAACACAAATGTTTGCGTATGCATATGCATACATATACGTACATACATATAGAAAAAAAATACGCGCACGCATATAGCGTATTCATTCATACATGTAGAATACATATATACACACATACATAATAAGTACGCACATACATACATACATACATACATACATACATACATACATACATACATACATACATACATACATACATACATACATACATACATACATACATACATACATACATGCCAGCAGAACAATGTAAACGCATCACCTGTGTACATAAACACCATCCTCTTTTTTGTTACCATCCTATTATCAGATGCTAGTCTTGATATTTAAAGGGCTCACCGTGTCCTTAGTGGCATGTGACTTTCAAACTACATAATGTAAGCCAATGCAATATAATGTAGTATTTTTTTTATATTAAGTTTTCATCCGACTGCCAGTATATTTCAAATCAATGTTCTTACAAAAGGTGTTTTCTCATTTTGTCGGTGTTAGATTACATTGAAAGAATTATGTTGTGAAGCCCCTATATCTTACATCACTCTTTTGTTTGTGTTTCATTCAGTAGCCTGGTTTGATACAAGTATATAATAAGGTTTCTCAATAATATACATCCAAGCACATTGCATATTTAATGTTTGCTCGTTATCATGTTTGTGTTAATTATTACTTATGCCAAGTCATTCTGAATGATACCTTTTAATGGAAGGATTAACTCCTTGTAAGCTCTAATATTTATGAACTATATGGCTAGAGACACTTCATGGTAATCTAACTTCAATATTAACACTAACATATTTCAATCAGTGTTCTACCTGTGTATGTGTAGTATACACTGTTTTTGAGAAGGGGAGGTACTCTGAAATATTGGCATCATTGTGGGCAAAAAGTAAAGCTAGAGGGTCTAGAGTTCCAGCTGAGCTTGAATACCGTTGAAAAATTCATGATGCTGTTGTCATTAAGTATCTGTAGATGTTTGGATTTGACTAACCAAATCTATTGCAAAATATTAAAAATCGTAACATTTTCAGAATCAACTGTGATTTAATATCAAAAAATCAAAAAAATATCTTCAAAGGTTGTATTATTTTAGTAAGCATGCCAGAAAGGATATAGGTAATGGGGCTTTAATCATTTTAGCTCACAATGATTACTGTATTCTAATGGTTAATTAAGATGCTAGACGTATGGCGCATTGCTAGCAGTTCTTTTATAAATTGTGATCACATTTGGTTAGCACTAGAAGGTCACCATGCTAAGTTTGATCTTGTTAGAAACAGTGACTTTGGAGATTTGTGTAGGACAAAACACTTGAAAAAACCATGGAGAACAAGGATTTTCACACCTTGAGTATCTTATACATTTAGCAAGCACTTGATGCTAGATCTTTACTTGGATTAGATAAAGTAATACCATATAAAGATACAACAAGGTTTTTCTTGATTGTTAATGAGGTTTTTGTGTATCTGCACCATTCACACATTATTATTTCTATGCATAGCTTTGGTGCTTTGAGATGGAAGTTCCAAATATTCTCTTCTTTTATCGATGTTTATGATAACTTACAGTTTTTATGACAGTTACTTTCACCTGTACTACAAATACCAAGTTGACATACAGTTGTTTACTATTCACTGTATGTACATTATTGAATCAATCCTATTAAAGGTCCACCAGCTGCAGCTGCAACACTGGTAGACTTTTTGACCTTAAAATGGCCGATAATAATGTCCCTGAGGTTATGTGAATTCTACAGGTCAAAGATCTAGCATTTTACTATATGTTACATTATCAATTTATGGTTGAAAAGGTACATAATAATTAATATAAGTATTATATAGAAATAATAACGCGAATAATAATAGGTTCAATTTCCGTGAAAATTTCACCATAAGGGTATTTTGGGTCGAAATAACCAAATATGATATCGATTTCACTGCCCCATGTTTCCATGCTAACCATTTTAGGGGTTGACAATTTCAGTTTTTCTAATATCCCATGAAAAGTTACTTTGATTGATATGAAAATTATCAGGTGGGGGAGTTCGGGTCAGAGAACACAAAAACCAGGCTTAGTTTAAAGCCCCAATAGCTGCTAATTTTATGCATTATTTTCATGATTTTATTTTCAAACCAGAGTTGGTTCGTTTGAATGTACTTGCTGAAGGACGTGTATTGAAGTATCACTGCTCGCTGATTTGGACCATGCCTACACATTTTTAACAGGTTTAATAATAAATGGGTGCCGCACCAATAAAATGGCACCCCCACGGGAAAATACAAAAAACAGTATTTTCCTGCACATATACATCGTGATCATAACAGAAACAAGTATGATGTCATTTATTTGAATGCATCACACGGTGGCTAACATTTTGTTGTTGTAATCTTTCTTTTCTCTGTCATATGACAAGTTTTTGAAAATGGCGGGAAATCTAAAATGACATTAAAACCTTTGAATTTACATGCCACTCACGACATTCATGGCAGCGTTATACACTTTTTCAGCCTCTAATGGGTCTTATTCAAAGAAACCTCTTGGAAAACTAAGGATATTTTGAGATTGGTTTATTAAATATTTGCAGCTATTGGGGCTTTAATGTTTCTAGTTGCCGTGGTAACTATTTTGGGATTAAAAATGTTACTTTTTCCCTAATTCTTATTAAAGAAATATTGATTGATGTAAAAAATTGATAATAAGGGTTTTTCTGGTTAGCACACCAAAAATATCACACTAATTTTAATGTGAGATGTTTCAATGGCAACCATTCTGGATTTAAAGTTACCAGTATTTTATAGATTCCACCAAAAATCCAGTAATCAACAGAATGTGTATATCAAAGGGATATTTTGGGTTAGAAAGACCAAATATCCGGCATAAAGATCCATTAATCAACAGAAATATTATACAAAAGGGATATTTTGGGGTAGACGGACAAAATATGATATCCATTTTTACTGCCAAGTGTTTCCATAGTAACCTATTTGCATTTTAAAATTTCATTTTTTTCCAAATTCCATTAAAAGTAATCCCTGTTACTATGCAAATGTTCTCCTAAGTGTATTTATCACAGCATGAACTCCATGTTCATTTTTGTTTTGTGTTGCCATGGTAACCATTTTGGTAACCGCAGTTTTTTTATTTAAAACCATAGACCCTTGAGAGGATCTATGTTAAAACATAATTTACTGTTTTTTATTTATTTTATGGATTTCTAAGTAACAACTTTTAACATTTGTTCGATAATAATAATAATTGTAATTTCTTTGCCTTCATTCTAGGAAGAATGATAAAGATAATGTATATCGGGGCCATTCTGGTCAAAATTGTTTTCCATTAATTTTAGTATGTTGAATTAATTTTATATAGACCAGAAATAAATTTTCAAGCCTTTTGTAATTTTGTTTCATGCAGTCATCCCAAATAAGTGTGATATAGTATAGTACTAGCTTATTATGCATTCATCGAATTAAGTTTATGCCTTCAAATTAATTTTATGTGCTAAAATGAATTCTACTAGTATCCAAACCCAATTCCCCTTATTACCCAATGCACCATTATTTATCACAAGCAGGAACAGTAAAGCACAGATTTTTTGTTTTATTTAAAACATAATTCACTTGTACTTATTATTTTATGGATTTATAATTAACAACGTATTAATGTTCATTTTATAATGATTTATTTTGATTTAAATGCCTCATTCCAGGAAGAATAATGAAGACAAATTATTTCTGATTGTTTATCGAAAGTAAAATTATGGCCATGTATGGTACATTACTTTTTGTGTGACGTGGCGTGACCTCATAAACACTATGATTTGCTAGATTTCCCCTTTCCATGACAATGTCTAAATTTGAACATGGTCCCTGTTTACCTTTAAACATTTTTTTGAAACCCAGCAGGCCAAGACAAGGGGGGAATATTACAAGTTAAATGTTTCAAGTTTAATAATGCCCATGGCTCGAAATTAACTTTTTTTCCCTGGTAGTCCACTTGGGCTTCCATTTGAATCTGAAGTTGATAGCCCGGTGGCTGGTAGTCTATGCATATTTTAGATCAGGGGTATCTTTTTCCGTTAACCAGACAAGAGAGGGCTATTTTACAAGATTCTGCTCATGAAGTTAATTTTCTAGTCTTTTGATGTGTATACTTGCACACCTTTAAACCCAAGGAAACAGGTATAATGGACGACAGTGGGAGTTTTGTAACCTATGAACACGTTTCACTCTCAGAGTTGTATGCAAATTTTAAAAGTCGCCATGACAACATGAAAACAATATGGCCTTTTCATCAGCACTAAGACATACTGTAGCAGAGCTAAAATAGACCATGGCCCCACTGTTGGGAGGAGGCATAATTTCCGTGTCATTGTGACTGATACATTATTACCAAAGTGCAACGAGAATGCGTTTTATTGGCCATCGTTTCCTGTGCCTGTCATTCAAGTACGTCAGTTCAGATATTGAAACATTGTTGCAAAGTTCCAAGGCACGGCCAGTCGTCTCCAGAACAAAGTCATACAATGGCAAATTTCTATGCCCAGCTGGGTTTGACTGCATTTATCTAGCTCGTCTAAAAGTGACGGACGCATCTTTCAACCTTTCGGCTTGGTGAAAAACGCATTCATTGATTTTATTGATTCGCCAAAGGCCTGTGGATTTGCTTATTTTTGCACAAGTGCTACATGGACATAGGAAAAAGTTGTTGAATACTCACAGTTTCAGTGAATCCGACATGATGAGAGTTCTCAAATCAAAAACTGTTGCCGTGCTTGAATACAAATGTCTTCTCATTAAATTACGTCATTGTTATACAAGAGTTAGCATTCCAAAGTCTGTCACCCTAATTTTTCACAGTTTGGAGAAGGGCGGCATTTCCATCTGAACGACTGAACAACGTACGTGAAACGCAAAATTCCATCGCATACAATCGCATACAATCCGGCAATATGTACAGTAGAAATACTGTATGCGCTCCAGGTACGTATAATTAATTTTATGAACCCAATTTCCCTTATCACCAAATATATAATTATTTATCAGAAACAGTAACAGTAGCGCAGTTTTTTGTTTTTTTGTTTTTTTTTATTTACAACATAATTCACTGGTACTTTATAATTAAAGACGTATAATAATGTTCATTTTATAATAATTAATTTTGATTTCTTTGCCTCATTCCAGAAAGAATAATAAAGACAAATTATTTCTGATTGTTTAACTAAAGTAAAATTATGGCCATGTAATGGTGCATTATTTTTTGTGTGACCTGGCGTGACCCCATAAACTCTATGATTCTGATGATTAGCTAGATCTCCCCTTTCCATGGTAGCAATGGCTAAATTTGAACATGGTCCCTGTATACCTTGAAACATTTTTTAAAACCCAGCAGGCCAAGACAAGGGGAAATATTACGAGTTAAATGTTTCATGTTTAATATTGCCCAGGGCTGGAAATTAACTGTTTTTCCCTGGTAGTCCACTTGGGCAACCATATTCTGAAGTTAGTAGCCCGGTGACACTGGCTGGTAGCCCATGCATATTTTAGATCAGGGGTATCTTTTTTCGTTAACCAGACAAGAAAGGGCTATTTTACAAGGTTCTGCCCATGAAGTGAATTTTCTAGTCTTTTGATGTGTATACCTGCACACCTTTAATGCCCAAGGAAACAGCTGTAATGGACGACACTGGGATTCAAAAGTTTTGTGACCTATAAACAACCCGTTTCACTCTCACAGTTGTATGTAAATTTTAAAAGTCGTCATGACAACATGACAACAATATGGCCTTTTCAGCACTGAGATATACTGTTGCAGGGCTAAAAATAGACCATGGCCCTTCTGTTGGGAGGAGGCATAATTTCCGTGCCATTGTGATTGATACATTATTATCAAAATGCAACGAGAATGCATTTTTATTGGCCATCATACCCTGTGCCTGTCATTCAAGTACGTCAGTTCAGATATGGAAACTTTGTTGCAAAGTTCCACCGCACGGCCGGTCGTACTATATCGTCTCTAGTACTATGGCAAATTTCTATGCCCAGCTGGGTTTGACTGCATTTATCTAGCTCGTCCCAAAGTGACGGACGCATCTGTCAACCTTTCAGCTTGGTGAAAAACGCATTTATTGATTCGCCAAAGGCCTGTGGACTCGCTTATTTTTGCACAAATGTGCTATATGGACATATGAAAAAGTTGTTGAGTACTCACTGTTTCAGTGAATCCGCCATGATGAGAGTTCTCAAATCAAAAACTGTTGTCGAGCTCGAATACAAAGGTCTTCTCATTAACTTACGTCATTGTTATACAAGAGTTAGCATTCCAAAGTCTGTCACCCTGATTTTTTCAAAGTTTGGAGAAGGCTGGCATTTCCATCTGAATGATTGAACGACGTGAAACGCAAATTCCATCGCATATTATCTGGCAATATGTACAGTAGAAATACTGTATACCGTCGCTCCAGGTACATATAAGCTTATACTCCACAAAATGGCCACAGGCGGCGTGAACTTTCTGAAAGGATTTCCTAAACGTCCCACTTGTTACCTTAGGGACTCACTTGTGATATCCTGAAAAGAATTCTCTGCAGTAATTCCAGTTTCTGTCAACATGCAAAGCGCAACGACAAGATTATAGCACGAGACATAGTGTACATACTACACATTCACGCGCAGTAAACTCAATTGCGCATGCTCATATTGGCAGACTACACTGGCAAACGAGTGCGCATGCATGAAGGTATATTTGCAGCAAATACACTGGCTTAGACTCTCCACAGTTGCTGTGCCTTATTTTGTGCACGCCCACGACTGCCACGATGGGCCTGCATTCGAACACCTCTTTTTCAGAATTTCCACAGCTTCAATGAACTGTTATTAGATTTCTATATAATACTTATAGCCCCTAAACTTGTAATAATAATAATAATAATAATAATAGTAATAATAATAATAATAATAATTTATTCATTTGTAATGCGACTAAATCCACACAAATAATGTGATCAGAGACGCTGGGTAAAATACAATCAATTTTAAAAAGGTTACAAGAATTAAAAATAAAACAGAAACAAAAAAAATACAATGGATGAGTTCAGTTAAAAGCAGAATTAAAAAGAAGTGTTTTAAGACTTGATTTAAAACTTTGCAGGCTTAGGGAGCGACGAACGTCAGTTGGAAGATTGTTCCATAAAAAGGGGGCGGCAATACTGAACGCACGGTCGCCATATTTCTTTGTGCGCGACCTGCTTTGACACAGTTTAAATTGGTCAGCGGAACTTAGATTACGGGTTCGGACGTACAAATTAACCATGCTAGAAAGATTAGTTGGACCGAGTGAATGGATACATTTATAGGTGAAGATAAGAATCTTAAAAACAAAACGTTGAGAAACAGGCAGCCAATGGAACTGAAACAAAATCGGGGTGATATGCTCAGTGACTCTTGAGCGAGTTACAATTCTAGCAGCTATATTCTGGATACATTGAATGCGATTAATTGAGTATTTCGGAAGACCATAAAGAAGCGAATTACATGAATCAATGCGAGATGTCACAAAAGCGTGAATCAACTGTTCCGTGTCTGATCTAGAAAGATATTTGCGAATATTTGCAATGCGTCGTAAGTGAAAAATAGCTGAGCGGCAGATATTGTTGACATGAGGGTACATCGTAAGACCAGAATCCAGGATAACTCCAAGACTTTTTGCCTGACTTTGAGCAGGAATCAAGGTATCACCGACCCGTATTCCCTGTATTCTATCATCCGAAGCGTTACTGGAAGATGCAGAGAAAGTTACAAATTCAGTTTTATCATCATTCAAACAAAGGAAATTTGCAGATATCCAAGACCTAACTTGTGAAATACAAAGTTAAAGATTGCTTGGTGTAACACATAAATTATCTTACAGCTTCATTTCATTGTAAAATTTGCAATGAAATGACGCTGTAAGATAATTGATATACTTTTTTAGTCTCCTCAGGCAAATACATTGTTCAATATAAAATTGTAGAGCCAAATTCACTCTAAAATTAAATTAAGTAGAGCCCAGAACGGTTTCACACCTTCTGAGCAAACTTCAGCCAAATGAATCAACTATTCCTATGCAGTTCTATATCTTTCTCCCAGTTTATTGTGGGTGGAGGTCAGTAGTTATCAGAAAGTGTTTATTTTCATAACATAATTTTGTGACCAGTTCTAATATTTCGAAATTGTAATTCAGCAATCACTACAGAAAGTTGCTGATCATGGACCTTAGAAATCAAACAAGGTGTGTAAGATGTCTCATAGGGCCAAGTTTTACACTCAATGGATCTTGCATTATGGCAAATATGTGTGTACGCAGAGTAGTGAAAAAGTGATGAAAAAAAACATTGATTGGTCTACTGTTGGATGCTTGTTGTTTTTTGAAATATTTTTTTTTATCCAGAAACTAAGCATATACCTTGTCCATACATGCTTGCATGTGAATGAAGTTACATTAAAGAACCATATGTGAAGTAACACAAAGAGAGTTATTGGATATTTCACTTTGCAAAACTCTCTATAAATACAATATTGTAAATTTTGTAACAATTAAATGGCCTCTACACCAAATCAGCGTAAGGAACAGACTTTGAGATGAAGATTTAGGTGCACCTGAAGCTAATTTACTTTTCAAAACAAACAGTTCTACTCGATGGATGCAGTTACTGGTGACTAAATACATACTATTTACATGAATTTATGAATTGACCTGAAATACAGGTCTTTCAGGATGACCGTTTACACTTGCATGTTCATCACACACATTTTCTTTTAAAGTACAAACAGAATGTGTTGATAAGCCAGACAATAAATTTGCCGACTCTAATCACTTAATCACTGCTTAGAAAATCATGAAAGTCTACGGGGTCTTACGAAAGAGGTATCTCTAATTTGCAAGCAAAACGTAGCCGGGGTTATTAATATACGGTCTTGGCAGAGATAGAACACTAATTTCCAGAACACATGGTGCCAGTTTATGACCTCTTTCATGTAAACAAAAAGGCAACACACACAAGCTGACCACTCACACTCAATGAATATATACTAAATGAGTCGGCAACGTTTATGTCTGGCTTACCAACAAATTCTGTGTATATTTTAGAGGAAAACGTGTGATGAACATGCAAGTGTAAATTGTCAACCTGAAAGACCTGTATGTTTGTATTGTATGTTTTAACATGTACTCAAAACTCCCCCGCTAAGCCCAATGACTTCCATACAACTATATATAGCATGAGACATGAATGAAGGATTCTAAAATGACAAAGAGTTTTGAATTACTGAACCAACATTCTTCACTGTACTGAAATTTGCATATTTTCCCCCTTTTAACGTATACTGTAGAAGACAATGGTGTATATACCTATAGTATATGAATCTTAATTTGTAAAGAAAATGTGATCCCATTCACTAGAACACTTGGAACTGAATACCACTGAGACATTGCATACTGTTTCTTCCATTGCTATATTAGATGTTTTATAAAATGATGACAAATTTCAAATGTACTGATATCTATTTATTGTCTTTGCTGTTTTGTCACAGATAAGTATTTTTATGATATACTTTCAGCCAATGTTATTAATTAGAAAAATATCTGAGACAAGAATATTGGCGATATTTGATTCACAAAATTTATTGAGTTGCAGCTCATGGGGTTTTAACAATACAAAACAAAAATTTACTGTTCCACTGCATTCATTTCTTAATGTACATTATGTGTCATCATTTGCACATACAAGTAAAGTCTCGTACAGGGCTTTGGCTTCCCGCCAATTTTCTGGTACTGACAGTTGACAACTTTGAACCACATACTTGAAGTAAACCTGGCATTCATTTGTATCATATGATTCAATGATTTGTGTTCCTGCATAGTTTATTTCTTGCTCTGGAACAGGCAGAATAAAATTGTCTGTGCTACAATGGTGTTCTGGAATGAAGTACATCGAATCAGGTCTACCACAGACAGTCTCATTTCGAGACTGTCATATATTATGTGTGTTCCAGTGTTCGTTCACATCATCCAAATCTTCTTGAAGGAGGCCGGCAAAATAAAAACATAAACATTCCTTATTCAGTCTATCACTACTTTCAAATATACCCTGTGCTTCCAAATCTTTGAACAGGTTGATCCACCATAATGAACGATTTCTGCGAGGAAATGACCACCAAGCCTCAATTTTTTGATTATGTTGTGAGGCAACATATCTGTGAGCATCTGAGTCATCTCGAAAGAAGCACTGAATTGCTGCCACTGTCCCGTTTTCAGTACCCAAATCAGTATCCAACTGCATGGGGCACCCTCACAATTCACGCACAGCATGTAAAAAGTATGCGGCAACATTCTTGCAAGTTATTAGAACGGGTTACATACAGCTACAACATTTCCCTGCTATATCCATCAACACACCCGTGTATAGGGAACCCAAAGGGCCTCTGCCTTCTTGTAAGTCATGTGCTGAGCTTATTTTTTAACATAACCTCATTTATTTGGTATTATTAGAAAGGGAATTCATTCTTCTTTAAGATGACATATTGTACTATGCAACATCTTCTACAGTTTTTGTGAAATATGACCAAAATTTACCCAACACCCCAAAATTTAACATTGCAAATTACAGTAAATCTCAAATTCTACCAATTTTTTAGCTTGGCATAATAAAAAATGCAATGCTTTGAATGAAATCTATTTTATTTGATACAGGGACATGTCAGAAATATCAAATAAACTTTTAACAGAAAAAATATTGGGACTCTACAGCTGTAACAGTCATATTTGGAAGGGTACCGCAAAATCACAGTGTTACAGATTTGCATGCATTTTTGTTAAACCTGTCTTCTTATAAGTCATCTGCTGAGCTTGTTTTTTAATACAACCTCATTTGTTAGGTATCATTAGAAAGATAATTTACTAATCTTTAAAATGACATATTGTAACATGCAATATTTAGTATATTTCTCATGAAATATGACCAAAACTTACCCCATACCCCAAAGTTTACATTGAAAATTGCAATCAAAGCTAAAATCGAATTCTTCAAATTCTTTAGCTAGACATATAAAATCTGTCAGTTTTTGCGATTAGATTTAATTTATTTAGTACAAGGACATGTAAGAAATGTGAAAAAGACTTTTAACAGAAAAAAATATTGAGACTCTACAGCTGTAACAGTCATATTTTGAAGGGTACAGCAAAACCACAGTGTTGCAGATTTGCATGCATTTTTGTTAAACTTGTCTTCAACCAAGTCATCTGCTCAGCTTGTTTTTGAATATAACCTTACTTGTTAGGTATCATTAGAAAGATAATTTGCTAATTTTTAAAACGACATATTGTAACATGCAATATCTTGTATAGTATTCATGATATATGACCAAAACTTACCCCATACCCCAAAGTTTACATTGAAAATTGCAGTCATAGCTAAAATCAAATTCTACCAATTTTTAACCTAGACATATAAAATATGTCAGTTTTTGCTATTGAATCTGTTTTTGTGTGGTATAGGGACATGTCAGAAATATCAAATAAACTTTTAACAGAAAAAAATATTGGGACTGTACAGCTGTAACAGTCATATTTTAAAGGCTACCTCAAAACCACGGTGTTGCATATTTGCATGCATTTTTGTTATATTTGTCTTCTTATAAGTCTTCTTCTGAGGTTGTTTTTGAATATACCCTCACTTGTTAGGTATCATTCGAAAGATAATTTACTAATCTTTAAAATGACATATTGTAACATGCAATATCTTGTATAGTATTCATGATGTATGACCAAAACGTACCCCATATCCCAAAGTTTACATTGAAAGTTGCCGTCATAGCTAAAACCAAATTCTACATTTTCTAGCTAGACACAACAAATCTGGCCGTTGTCGCTATTAAATCTGCTTAATTTGGTACAGAGACATGTCAGAAATATGAAATAGACTTTTAACAGAAACAATATTGGGATTATATTGCTGTAACCGGCATATTCTGCTGGGTACTGTAAAATCACAGCAGTGAAGACCCATATGCGTTTTTGTTGATTTTTCCCATTGTAGGTCATCTGCTGAGCTTATTTTATTACATAACCATGTTTATTTGGTACCATTAAAAAAAAGGTTATTTAGTAGTTCTTAAAATGACATATTGTTATAGGCCATATCTTACATAGTTTTCATTGAATATGACAAAAACCTACCCCTTACCACAAAGTTTATATCGAAAATTACTTTCGTAGCTATCGTCAAATTCTACCAATTTTCTAGCTAGACATAACAAATAAGGCAATGCTTCATATAAAATCTTTTTATTTGCTACTGGGGAATGTCAGAAATATGAAATGGACTTTAGGCAGAAAATATATTGGGACTCTACATCTGTAACAGTCATATTTTGAAGGGTATCGCAAAATCACAGTATTGCCAACTCGCATGCTTTTTTATTAAATCTGTCTTTTTATAAATCATCTCCTGAGCTTGATTTTTGACTAAAACTGGCTTGTTAGGTTTCAAGAAAAAGCTAATTTACTAATCTTTAAAATGACATATTTTAATATGCAATATCTTGTTTAGGTTTCATGAAATAGGACCACAACTTACCCCATACCCCAAGGTTTATATAGCAAATTACTGCAAATCAGAAACGCTACCATTTTTACAATTTATTAACTTTGTATACAAAAGGCATTGCTTGTATGCAATCTATGAAATCTGTGTTTTGTTAAAAAAGTATGTCATAAATATGAAATTAACTTTTAACAGGAATATCATGATTTGATAGCCTTTTGGATCATATTTGAAAGGGTACCAAGGTATCAGGGTAAATTAGCCGAAACACATACCTTTGACATATAATGGTTCCCCCTCCAAAAATGATCCAAATGGCTACTAAATTGTATCATTTTCCCGTTAATTTTATACTTGTGACATACTTTTGTAACAAATAAATCAGATTTCATACAATAATTGCCTTTTGTATTATGTGTAGCAAAAAATGGTAGAATTTAAGATAAGCCGTAATTTGCGATTTGAACTTTTGGGGTATAGGGTAAAGTTTGACCATATTTCAGAAAAACTATGAAGGACATTGCATATTACAATATGCCATCTTAAAGAAGAATAAATTGTCCTACTAATGATACCTCACAAGCCAGGTTGTGTTACAAAATAAGTTCAGCAGGTGACTTACAAGAAGAAGAAATTAACAAAAAAGGTGCCAGTCTGTGGTACCTCGATTTTGCATATCCCTTCAAAACATCGCTGTTACAACCATACAATCCAAATATTTTGTCGGTTAAAAGTCTATTTCACATATCCGACATGACCAAGTACCAAATACAACAGATTTAATACCAAAACAGAGCTCTTTTTATCATGTCCAGCTAAAAATTCGCGGAATTTGATCACGTTAGCTATGACAGTACTCTATATAAACCTTGGGGTATGGGGTAAGTTTCGGTCATATTCCATGAAAACTGTACAAGATATTGCCCGTTACAATAAATCATTGTAAATACCAGTTCATTACCTTTCCAATGATACTAAACAAGCCAGGATATAATCAATAACAAGCTCAGCACACGACTTATAAGAAGACAGATTTAACAAAAACGAATGCGAATCAGGAATACTGAGATTTTGCTGTACCCTTAAAAATACAGCTGTTAGAGCTATAGAATCCCAATTTATTTTTCTGTTAAAAGTTTATTTCATATTCTTAACATATGTCAGTACCAAATAAAACAGATTTCATACAAAACGTTGCCCCATTTTTATGTCTAGGTGAAAAATTGGTAGAATTTGACATTAGCTATGAAAGTAGTTTTCGAAGTCAATTTTGGGGTATGGGGTAAGTTTTGGTCACATTTCATAAAAACTGTTGAAAATATTGCATTGTAAAATATGTTATCTTAAAGAAAATAAATTCCCGTTCTAATGATACCTAACAAGTGAAGTTATATTCAAAAACAGGCTCAGCAGATGACCTATAAGAAGACAGCTTTAACAAAAATGCATGCAAATCTGCAACACCGTGATTTTGCGGTACCCTTCAAAATATGATTGTTACAGCTGTAGAGTCCCAATATTTTTTCTGATAAAAGTCTATTTCATATTTCTGACATGTCCTTGTACCAAATAAAACAAATTTTATGGCAAAAACGGTCAGATTGTCTGTGTCTAGCTAAAAAAATTGTAGAATTTGGTTTTAGATTTGACTGCAATTTTCAATGCAAACTTTGGGGTAAGGGGTACGTTTTGTTCACATATCATGAACACTATACAAGACATTGCATGTTACAATATGTCATTTTGAAGATTAGTAAATTATCTTTCGAATGATACCTAGCAAATGAGGTTATATTCAAAAACAAGCTCAGCAGATGACTTATAGGAAGACAGGTTTAACAAAAATGCATGCAAAACTGTAGAAGATATTGCATAGTACAATATGTCACCTTTAAAAAGAATAAATTCCATATCTAATAATACCAAACAAGTGAGGTTTTTTTAAAAATAAGCTCAGCACATGACTTACAAGAGGACAGATTTGACGAAAATGCATTTGGGTTGGAAAATGGTGATTTTGCGGTACCCTTCAAAACATGACCATAACAGCTATTCCATTCCTATATTTTTTCTGTTAAAATTCCATTTCCTATTCTAGGGATCCCAAGGCTTCTGAAAAATACAGGTTTGTTATCCTGTGGGGGGTGCAAGTAGACCCCCTCTAGCCCACGGACTATTTGCTTATCGTAGCCATCGATGTGCAACATACAATTGGCCCTGGGCAAAGATACTCCCCTTCGTTGAAGACGGAGTGCTCTCCATAGTTGGCTGCCTTCCGGATCCAATTCCCTCAACATTTCTTGAACATCACTTCCTTGCACACGTGTGCCACGCAACTGAAAAGGAATGCCACACTGTTCTATACCCTCCTACACAGCCAGGGCCATCCAGTATCTCAATAACATTGATATCGTAATGAGCAGATCGTCGCCGTAAATTCATACATGCCAATCGCCTCATGAGAGTTCTTGGACTGATATGAATGTCATAATATTTTGCCAGGAACAACACGATTTCGTCTACTTTATCCTCTATAAAAGAAATACTCGATCAAGTCGTCTTCGCAATACTCCGCAACAAAGTCGCTACAAGTCTCCATTGCCAACGCAGCAGCACAGCGCCATTAGCGGACGAGTAAAGTTTTGTCCTCAAAAGTTAAAGTTTTGTCTTTGCAAGTTGCTTGTTGTCACATTGAACACTAGAGTGCAGGCTGTTGAAGTAGGAGTTGTCTACGTAGAAAGGAGACTTGTCCCAGAGCAATTAAAGTTTTATCTCAGGAAATTAATAATTGTGTCCAAGAAAATTAGAGTTGTGTCTGTACAAAAATAAGACTCTTGTCCATAAGAATTAAATATGTGTTCGTCCAAATGACAGTTTTGTCACCTTAAAAAGAATTGTGTCAGTAGAAAATGGAGATCTTGTGGCTCAAATTGGAGTTGTGTCCGTCCAAATCAAAGTTTTGTCTACCCAAATTAGAATTCTGTCCATAGAAATCAGAGATGTGTCCGCCCAAATTAGAGTTTTGTCCGCAAAAATTACAGTTATGTCCCCAAATTAAAGTTTTGTCCATCAAAACTAAAGTTTTGTCTGTACAAATAAGTTCACACCTGGCACGTATGCGCCACCGTAGAGAACAGAACGAACAGACGCACGTGTTCAGTTAGCAACAGCAAAACTATTGCAACTATTGCAAGAGATCGAGTCATAGTGTTGGAAAATATGAGTACTCATAGTACCAACATTCGTCATCATTCACGTAGCGTATCGCACATCATATGGCTACATTTGAAAGATAATGCATCCCTGTGGTAAATAGGGCAAAGTGGAAGTACAAACTATATGGTAAGTAAGAATCAATTCCATTTTATCCTTTACTGTTACTAACCATCAATCAATAAAAATAAAATTTCGAATCTTAATCCTTGGCGCGACACCAAGGGCTGAGCCCTATATGAGTATCTGACAACCCCTTTACTACCAAGGCCAATGTATTACTATATACCAAGCCCCTTATGTAAAAAATGATAAAATGTGGGTGTGGTCATTGCATCAACACTGCTCAGAGTATAAATTATGTAAGTACCAATAAACCATATATTTTCTGACTCAGCATGAAATTTCCCACTTTCTCATACATAAGTTTTGTATTTCCAGGTCATGTGACTGGTCACATGACTCATTATGTGACCAGAGTTGGCGAAGAATATCCTGGGAAAAATATTTGAAGCATCAGGACGTGTTTTGAATCCATAAAATGACGCAAATTTGAATACAGTTGCAATTTTCATGGCATTGTTCTTACATATATGTAATAATAATACCCTTTACTTTATTTATAGATGTCCCTGTTTAAGATTTTTCTCACAAAAGACAGAATAAATGAACCACTAACATCAGCATCTGACATAATTCTGTATTTGAAAATCAAGACATTTTATTTGTAAATACCTTCTTAATGTCTTCCTTGTAGAAACATGCATCTAAAACGCTTATGATTTATCAAAAAAATAATTCTCAATATTTAAAATACATTTTAGGGAACAACATATCACATGACTAATCACATGACCAGTCATGTGACCAGTCATATTGACAATATGGCTGCTATAAAATTTCACATATTGCTGTTAATAGAACATATTTACATTTTGAGTTGTTGTTACTTTATGTCACTTAGACATGGCAGGATTTTGAATTTGAACTAAATTTCGCGCGATCGTCAGTACTTCTGAAAACTGTAAACAATCAACACGACGCTTCTGTGATCAGCCTGACCTTTCAGGGTCGAGGTCATGGGCCACGACATTTGCTTCCAGATTTTGGCCGTACTCGGACGTACAGGTGAGCAATCACATTCAGGCCAGGTCGCAATACATCTATCTTAGTCGCGCTGCGTGCCGATGCCGAAATTACGGGATTTTTAGGGACAAAAACGAAGTAAATATGCCTATTTAACTTTGCCGGATATTTCCGGCACTTAAGGTATATGCTAATTCAATAGGGCGCCGGATATATCCGGTAGTCAATTTAAATTGAAGTGTATTAGTTAAACAATTGAGTACACTCAGTATTAACTTTCCAGATATGGTGTTTGAAATAAAACAACTGGGTGTACTCAATATTGCCTTTCAAGGTATTTTAATCTCAGGCAAACTATTGAGTATACTCAATGCTCACTTTCAATATATAAAAATCTCCGTAGCTTCTTCCCTTACATTTTGGAAAAGTAATATCATACCTCGTTCTGTACGCCGACTGATGCTTTGGGTTGTAAAGGCAATATCACTGAGTTATCACGACATCTCCCTGCTGCCAGGTGTAATGGTGTATCCCCAGACTAAAAGAAACATAAGAGAAGCTATGACTTCAGAATGATATGTGTTGGTTTTCATCGGCAACATATTAAACTTCAATTGCAAATTCACCTCTGGCAATTTACATTATTCACACAGTGCCTAGTATCACAAATTGTAGATTTTTGCTTTCAAATAGCGGAAATTTTCAGAAATAAGGCATAGGGCAAAAAAGCAAAGATTTTATACAATTACAAACAGCTGTCTCAGTAATTATAAACAGATATATTCATGAGATTGTTTTGACTTGAATAAAAATCATTCTTCAACAGTAAGTGTATCACCTTTACAATATCGTGACATTTGTGTCAAATGGTCAATTGAATGGCTGTGCATTAATATACACTCAATATTGCTTATAATGATAACGTAGTCAGTATTTCGTTGTGTCTTAGTTACTACTTAGATTATTCACATCCTACCTTATTCTGTTTGTCGACTGAGGCCTTGCATTCCAGCAGTAGCTTAACGGCGTTATTACCACCTCTTTCCGCAGCCAGGTGTAATGGTGTATCACCAGACTGCAAGAAATATAAAAAAAAGCTATATATTTTTCATAGAAGCGTATGTTTTATTTTGAACGGCAACATTACTTACTTCAATATAAAATACCTCTGTGACAATTTACATCACTATTCTTCCTTTGTTTCTTTAAGTCGAAGGTTTTCACTCTCCCTCGTTTAAATATTATCAAACAAGCGTAATGCAGGTAATTTACCCCGTAATATATTGGTAGAAGATCCTCGTCCGTAATTTTTAACAAACATATTCAAGCGACTTTTCTCAACTTGACTATTACATCTGTGTAATTTTAATAATGTAATGACTGCTGTTCAATATATTCAATAGACGGAGTGTCAATTATTATATAAATAGAGGGAGTGTCAATTATTATATACTTTACATAGCAAAAAATGATATAGTTATGTTCCATTGGCTGTGTGTTATAAATTACGATAATCTTATCATACCTTGTTTTGTACGTCAACAGTGGCTTGGGATTCCAAAAGAAACTTAACAGCGTCGAAATCACCACTCGATGCTGCCAGGTGTAATGGTGTATCACCAGACTACAAGAAATATAAAGGAAGCCATATTATATTAGAATGGCATATATTGATTTTCACCGGCAACAAGATTTACTTCAATTAAAAATTCCTCACTGACATTTACATCATATATAACTCCTCTTGATTCCAAATCGTAGGCCTTTGGGCAACATTTTACAAGTTGTATAGCTACAAAATGATGACGCCCACGATGTGCGGACTTATGGAAATGAGGTGGAAGATTACGTTCTAAAAGGGGCGATAAATTATTTTCGGGTAAGAGTTAGGAATTAGGGCTTGGAAACTTAGGGGGAAATGATTGAAAAGAAGGGTCCCATTTTTTACTATCTTCACTACTTTCCCTCTTTTTGTAGTATCCTATTACTCTTTCCACACCTCTTCTTTAGCCAACCTGATATCTATGTTGAAGACACGGTTGATTGATGAAAGAAAGTTGTTAGTTTTTAGTTACACAATTTTACACAACAACCTATATCGCTACTGGGCCTCGAACCCAGCACCTCCAGCATATGAAGCACTACCTATAACCTGTACTCCACAAGAACATGTTGCGAGAAAGGGATGCAATGTTCCATATAAATGTTAGGATGATAATGCTAAGCAGGAGCTGATTAATTTATAATGTTCACTTCTAATGATTTGAAAGTCTTTTTACGCATTTTCTTTTTATTGAATATGTACCTCTTTATTGATTGCTTTATTGCCCGTCTTTATTTTTTTCTTTGCATTGCTGTGTTTGTTGTGCAGATTTGTTATTGTTTGAATATTTTTTCATATTTTTTGTTGTATTTGCACAGTTAACGCATAAAAATGTCGCTTGTTTAGGATGTTTTATATGTTGAAAACTTTGCGTTTGATATTTATTGCTGAAATTTGTTATTTGCTGTCTTTTTTTTACTATACGAAAGGTGTGTGTTCCGTTTTTGACAGTATACACTTTGTATAAAGGTGGTTCATCACTCACCATTTATAAAATGCAATGTTTTATTGCTATTGTAGATGAAAACGTGAACACCAATTCGTTTGATATGCCCCGAAAATTACATCATAAAAATTCCACCGATCGACGAAGTAAATTAAGTACAGAAGCAAACGAAATTCGCTGCAAATATAATGATTTTGGGCCCATACACTGACACTAGAACGAACTCATTTCTTCGTCTGGTTTGTGCATTCCGAGTGTCAGATATCAGCGGCAGTAGCCTCCTGAGCAGTAAACTTAGGCGTGACATTAGTTTGTACACCTTCCCAAAACATTTGGCACAATATGGTGTTGTGCCGCTTTGAATCGATGAGGGGGACTATTAACTCAAAGGATAAAGAATTGAAATATGTGGAACTAAAGTGACGTCCACGCTTTAGCTTTATCGCGCGCCGAAACGCCTCCTACATATAAATTGATAAAGATAAGTTGGAAATAAGTCTGAAGATGTGAGGCCCACCCAAGTTTGCTTGGCATGCATTCACATGCCTTCCAAGGTGTAGGTGAGGGTGAATTAGTTAGAGGATCCACAAAATTAAGAAAATGATTTGCGGTGAAGTGAGAGAACTGAGGAGACTTGGACAACGATGAATAAGGCCCCTCCCACCATCCCGCCATTCATCAAAATAATACTGGAACTTGGAGGAACAAATCGATAAAGCATTGGCATTACGCCGGTTAACAGAAATTGAAAAGCAAGCAGAAATATCGCCACCAATGACTTCAAACACCAAATTTCTGTCACTATGTCGATGCGAGCTGTATTTAGACTTCCGGAACTTGAATTCATTATAGATGTTTTTTTTTTCACATCCGTGGATTCATAAACTTTCATTATACAGCCGGACCAAAAATCTATTGGGAGGCATGATCGCAAAGATAAAGGAAACACATTTCTGGACAAAAAATAAACCAATCAATAACAAAGTTTGAACTAATGTACACGTGTTATGTTTGGTTTGTAGAAGAAATAATGCAAATGAAAACATACAAAGTTTTTTTGGCTGTCATATTAATTATTATCTGCATTTGAATGAACCCTGAATCTGTTACGTAACTGTGTACCGTCTTTGGCAACTGCTGTATTGACAAGGGGGTCAATATTTCCATTGCCGTCAGGGTCAGTTTGTACATGACAACAAATTTTATGAATAGAACGTGAGAGGGGACATATTGTACGAGGAATGCGACGGAATTATTGCTGCGATCACATGTTCTAACTAACCTTAACCTAAAAAGTCTGTAATGGTCTTCATTTGCTTGATTTTGTGTTGGGAGAAGCACAGTAGGAGCCAGGAATTGGGTTTAGCTGACCAATTGTGGGAACTCCGCTTGCTTACGCTCGCTCCGTTCCGACAATTTGGTCAGCTAACCCCAATTCCTGGCCCCCACTGTGCTTTATCCGATACAAAAACTAAGCAGTCGGAAATTGTGACAGTGATTTGAAGAAAGTGCAAATTTATATCATTTTAACCTTATTAGTTTGTCAGTGCCGCAATTACGGGGCGTCTGTGTTTTGTGTACGGCTATTTTGACGTCATCAGTTTGTGGATATACCACTTGTAAAATGGTGCCAGCCTTTGCTGTACATCACTTAAAATGTTAATACAAGCGTAATGCAGTTGAGCAACGCTTTTCGTAATTGTGAACGAAAATTCATGGGATTTTTTGCTCAACCATGACAGCCCTTGGCCCAAACAGAACTTTACGGGGTGCAAACCGTTTATCTAGCCTGAAAAGACGTTCTGTACCCCGTCTATTAGTTATGTATAGTTTACTTTACTACTTTGATTGGATATGCGCTTGACACTTTTTGAACTTCTTAGCAAACGATCAGCTGTTCGATTAATACGGTTTCCACCGGACAAGAATTTACCAACAGCGCAAAAAAGAAAGAAAAAACACATTAGTGAGGAAAGTCTTGACAAACAACCGATCAGAAACGACGCTTAAACAGCATCTTCCACACAAGGTTAAACCACAGAAAACACTAACGACGCAGCGATTGCGTCTTCAAAACAATTAAACATTCTAACGACAACATGAGAAGAGCACAGCAACGCGCCTAGAACCACATAAAGTCAGGCGACTCATGGTCTTGAAGAAAACAGACACGAATTCTAAGATTACAAAACTCAAACAATGAGAAGAAACAACGACACAAAAGATGCATTAGTAAAATCAAAACCTCACAGACGAACAAACGAATACCAAGGACGCAATGACTGCGTCTTCAACACAAGCCACAACAATTTGAAACAAAGACATTCTAACAACAATGTTAGAAATGTACAGCAATCAATCACGAAAGATAAAACACATAAACTCAAGAGTCTATTACTGATGAGGGGACATCTCAGAGTCCCGGAACGAAAGCGCCAAAGGATCTCGTTGTCTCAGACACAACTAATGGCTTCGTCTCGCAATGGCACACTCCTAACATTAATTGTCAACACACTTCGAACAATGGAACACAAACAAACGAACTATCAACATGAAAAACGTCACAGAAAACGATACAAGCCAAAAATTCAACAACCAAAGCAAATGATAAACTATAAACTAAACACATCAAGTAGTTGATTTGTGTAGCCACTTTCCCTTTATTTTTTTTATTTTTCTACAAATAAGACTACACGAGCACCAAAGTGGTATCTTTTACCTAGAGCCTACGGGAAAGCTCTATTAATTTAGGAATACCCTACTTCCCTTCTTAGTTATCAGAGGATCAATGTCAAAGACCTGCCTTTCCTACAATGGCACTACAATGGCACCAGCTGGATAAGATAAACATAACAATGGAACATTCACACCTTGGGGGGATTAAAAGTCTTCTGTTTGTCACCCGAATTGGTCAGCCAAGGACCCGGGTTTCAGGTACCATGCAAGTTAATGCAGTCTTTCCCTCATGGTACACAAAACTCCGCGACCGATGCAACAATTCATAGCCTACTACATTAAGGTTCCAAGACAAGAAATTGATATTATTACTCTAACAATTCTCTAGCGGTTTATAAGCTCAGAACCCCCGTAAATTATACATTTTCTGAAAGCAAAGATGATGGGACACGTTTTGGTAACCATAATGTTACCATTGTTTGCATAGCTATCACGTGACAAGTAATTTGCATAACCTTTCAAAAATAGGTTTTCCTTTTGTTTTGTCTTGATACTTCAAAATATCTGCCTCAAACTGGCTGAAATGCAAGTTGTAACAACGCTCTTGCTAAGCGTGTCTCAGATTTTTTATATTCTGGTTATTTTTGAATACAAATGTAATGGAATTAACTAGGGTAAAATTCACCACGCTGAAAGTTTTTCTGGCTTAAAAATTGTTTAAGAAGGTTTAAAAAAATTATGAGATACACTTTGGAAGATCTTATGGACAGCTTGCACTCTCACAATTTGAAATTTCAGCCACATATCAAAGCATTGAAACAAAACTTAAGGAAAACCGATTTTTTAAAGTTTATGCAAATTACCTGTCACGTGATAGTTATGTAAACATTGGTGACACTAAGGAAACAAAAATGTTCCTCTGTAGATGCTTTTCAATGACGTCATAGAATCTGGGAGTTTTGACCCCGGCGCCATCTTGTTGGGCAACCGTTTGCATTGTCATAGCCAATTCAAATCTGCTGACCTGGAGATTTTCGTTCAAGAGAGCTGCATTCAAAACAATCATTGACCCGTTTGAGTGAGTCCGGAAGCCATGACTAGTAAATATAAGGCCAAGCGGTGTTTCACTGACTACCTAGATAGTCTCAATAGTGTTTCAAGAACAAGATATCTCGAGAAAATCAGAGTAATTTGTAACCTAGACCCATACCAGCTCCAGAAAAGTTATTGGTCGTCAGACGATGTTGGTAAGTGGCCAGATATTATTTTGTTAGCGGCTGGGTGAGCAACATCAGGTTCGCAAATGTTAATGGCAACTGCCTACTAACATCCAAGGTGCGTCACTCACAACGCATGAACGAGGCGCAGCTGCAGCCCTGGAATATTGCTGAGAGGGGAGGGAAAATTCTCGCCGGACACTGTACTTGTAAGGCTGGTCTTGGTGAGACTTGTAGTCATGTCGGTGCCCTTATGTATGCCATCGAAGCCGCTGTGAAGCTACAGAGATAAAGAAGCATCACCGAAGAAAAGGCGTACTAGTTGCTGCACACCGGTGATAATAAAGTCAGCGGGAAAATGGTACGAGACATCGACTTCACGTCCGCCAAGACCAAGAAAAGAAAGCTTGACGCAGCCGTTGGCGGAATACACAAGTACACCGACACCAGTTAAGGCGAGAAGAAGTTTTCCGGAAATACCACCATTCACCCCTGACGAAATCAACAATTTTTACCAGGGCTTGCACAACTCTAGCACGAAGTCTGTCGTACTTTCTTTGGCACCAGAGTATGCAGGACATTTCATCCCAAAAGCGTTAGACAAGACGTTCCCTTTAGTTTTGTTTTGACCTACGGAAGCACTGTGATTCTTTATTTGACACTGTAACTGTCGTTGAAGAAGAAGCGGAAAATGTTGAAGAGTGCACACGTGACCAGGCAAGAAGTAGGGAATGGCACCGATGTCGAACTGGTAGGGTAACTGCATCAAGAGCAAAGGTAGTCTGTCGCACTTCATCTACCAACCCCTCACAGAGTTTAATTAAATGCATCTGTTACCCAAGTGTCAATTCCTTTACAACAAAGGCAACCCGTTGGGGTTGTGAGCACGAGAATGAAGTCAGAGAAACATATGTTGAATACATGAAGGAAAGTCATGAAAACTTTATCATGAGGGATAGTGGCTTTGTTATCAATCCAAAATTTCCATTTATGGGGGCCTCTCCTGATGGAATTGCCATATGTGATTGTTGTGGTGAGGTGTGTATTGAAATCAAATATGCATATTGTAGTAGAGATGAAAAGCTTGAACATGAGTCTTGCCTGGAAACCCATAAGACAAATATGAAGTTGAAAGGTCACATAATTATAACTATCAAGTACAGTGTCAGCTATTTGTATGTAAAAGAGAATTTTGTGATTTTATTGTGTGGACAAAAGTTGGTTTTCATATTGAGAGAATCAGTTTAGATCATGAATTTTGTCAGAATATAGTTCAGTCATCCCAATTTCTTTAAAAATTCCATTTTACCCGAATTAGTGGGAAAACTATATTCTCGACCACTCTCAGTTGTTGAGACATCTAGGAATGTTACATTGGTTGGTTCAACATTTCATTGTGGGCCCAGTAATGGAGAGGGAACATCATCATCCACTAATTCCGTCTGTAATGATGATGATGAAAATAGAATCATATCTATATGTTAAACACGGTACAGACAAGATGATGGTGCTGTAATTGGCTTTGATAACCAGAATTGTCCATAAGAGTGGTTGCACTTCAGATGTGTTAAGATAAGAAGAGACCCAAAGATTAACTGGTATTGCCCAAAATTTCGAAAACTTCCTTTGTTCAAGTCTTCAAAGACATAGTCTAATTTTTAGCTTTACCACTTTGCATTAGTTTCATGATATTTTTCAAACTAAATTTCAGTTCATGTAAATGTACTTATAGAGGGGTATGATGACTTTGCATAACATCTTCCCATACTTTTTGCACACAACAGTCTTTCAAAACATAGACAGTATGTCTTGCTTCTCGTGCCTCTGTTCAAAATTACTCACATTCCTTGCATGTGGACGGTCTTTCATATTTTTACTTTAACATGACTGGCGATATACCTTCCACATTCTTTGCATGCAATGGCCTTTCACTTTAAGTAAATAGTGAATATGGACTGTCTCACATACAATCACATAATATGAACAATAATAACATGGCACAGACTTCATAATATTTGGACTTTTCTAATCATGCTGCTGTGAGTTCTGAGGAGAACAATTTCATAGTAAAATTCGCCGATGACACTACCCTTGGCGGTTTTATTGAATCTGATTTTATACCTCAACACATTAAAAGCAACATATACATTGCAATGTCACAACAAAGATGACTTCATCAAGAAAGTAAACTTCGAAACTGAAAAATTAAGAGAACGAAGATACTACGAACATGAAATATTACATATAACGAACAAAATAAATCTTGAAAACATACAAGAACTGCTCAGAGGCGGATAAATTATCACAGACAAAAAAAAAAACATTGGTCTTCTCACACAAATACGACCTATTTTTAATACAGCTGATATGAAGCAGATACTTCTGAAATACTGGCACATAATTCAGAAAGATGGAATACTGAAACAAAACTATCCGAAACAAATAATAATTGCACACAGAAGAAACAAAAACATAAAACACACAGTAGTGAAGGCAAGACTAAACAAACAAACAAACAGCAACGACGAAGTTACTATTTTTTTATTAATTCTTTATTTCGGACATATATATATAATTTATATACATGCTTATACAGGCTTGGGAGAAGAAATGCTACAAAGATGGTGACATCAAGAAATAATCATTTATGATGAGACCATGAAGATATATTTCTGTACAAAGAAACTCAGATTAGAAGACTGAATTTATCCATCTTCTCCTCAAGTAAGAAGTGAAGTACACAACATCATACACTGTACGTATAATGTTTTCACTCATAGAAATCCTTTTCATTTAATTGTTGATTTGCTTTCTAAGCAAAGCATTAAAAATGTCAATCCTATTATATACAAACATAGTACTAGCACTGCTGCGTCTGTCATATCGTAGAAGTATGTGACCAGCGTTATTGTAAGTAACTTTCAATTGTTTGAGGGCGCTTTTATTATAGCTGACCCATTAGTTACCACCATACAGTTGATAACAATATGATTTAAATAGTTTACGCTTAACACTCTGAGAACACGGAGAAAATTTCCTCAAAAGCATGTTAGCAGAGATGTAAACAGATATCCCCTGACGCTCGATATCAGAATTGTCACTGAAGTTATTTGTCAACAGATAGCCGAGGTGTTTTACACATCGCTTTGAAGTTATACACATACATGCAGTTTTCTCTGTATTGACAACAATATTATGAATATTGCCATAAATACTACAAATATTTAAAAGTTTCTGAGTTCCTTTCACTGACGAGCTTATCAGACATATGTCGTCTGCATACATCAGATGGTTAACAAAAATTTTAGGGACAAGACACCACCCTGTTTCGGACCGTTTTTACAGTGAAATGTGTTGAAATACAGGAGCCCCATCGAACAGAGATTTTCTGCGTTCTATACCAGGTTAAAATGTATCTCACATAACAAATAGGAACATTTCTGTTGATCAGCTTCTTGAATGTCAAAAGTTTTAGAAGCATCCATAAAAGTAACGATAACATTGCTACCATGACTTCTATAATAGCTAATGACCCCTTTCAGGACAAACATACACATATCAGTAGAATGAAAAGTTTTAAAACCAAATTGGCAAGGTGAAGATCTATGAAACGACTCAATCCTATTTAAAATGACTAATTCAAATACTTTTGAAGTAATAGAAGACAGAGCAATCGAGCGATAACTGTTCTTATCGCTTACGTTTTTGTTCTTATCCTTAACAATGGGTACTAACAAAACTTTAGATAGTCTAGGTAGACATACATTATGGATAAGCATTAAAGTGAGACATATGCTCAAAAGTACAATCAACTTATTACTAGCATAAAAAAATGCTCAGATGAGAGAGAATCTGGACAAGCAGACTTTCCTTTGTTATAAGTTGCTAATGGCGTAACGAACATCACTAGGTGATACAAAACGCACATGATCAAGGTTGCAATCGTCAACCTTATCTAACACGAATTCTTTGTCTCTAACCGAGTGAACCACATTTAAGAGATCACTAAAATGGTTCCGCCACATTTCAGAGAAATTGACATCACCACTGCAGCCATCTACAGTATTGGGTCTAGGCGGAGTTTTTGCATCAATTCTGTGGATGGACTGCCAAAATGAATTGCAAGTACAGGTATACAAACTATTCGCAGCCGCATCAGCCTTGATTTCCTCCTCATTACGTCTGTAACTTCTTAAAGCATATTTAAATCGCGCATGCGTACGACGCTTGAATTCAAATAGGGTCCCTTTTCTTGGATTTCCACTTTCACGCCACAGTTTAAATGCATCTCGAGCAACAGAATGAATGTCTTTGAGGTAATCATTCCACCCTGTCACAGCATGATCAGGATTATCACGAATACATGGTGAAATCTGAAGACCTGCTGAGTACAAACATAAATGATATCATCATAAAACTGAGAAATACACTGAGCATGATTTGTGTTTTGGCAATGTACATCCTTACAGCAAAGACTATCAGTTGGAAGTGAACCTCAGCAAGAAGCATGTCAGAGATAATACGTTATTCATTACGTTGATTACAGTTTACCTTAGACCAATTTACAGATTTTCCAGAATACAGCTTATTGTTGTTATTGAGATTTTCATATGACGGCAATGTACCAGTATTGAGAACTATGCTGAGAGGAAAATGAGCAGAAGATATCACATCATATAAAACAGACATCGAATTCATACACTGGTGAGTAGAGAATGACGAAATACAGTGGTCAAGCCATGAAGTGGTACCATGTACGTCACTGACATAAGTAAATGGACCATCTCTCAGAAAAAGTTTATCAGAGATAAGATAGTCACACTCATCAAAAAAACTTTGCAGAGTTGTACCAAATAGTGAATCCGTATCGGCATTCAAATCACCGATCATCATACAACTATAACAATCACTAGATTGAACCAATCGCTCTTTAAATTCGTCATGATTTTCACTATTACATGTCGGCATATACACATTAATAATAAGCGTTTTACAATTGGCAATATTAAGCTCAATGCCTAAAATTCTGTTATCATTAAAGGAACGGACTTTAACAGCATGACTTATCGATATGCGCCATAAAAACTCAAGGCCGCCATACGGTCTACCTATTAATAAACTTTCACTAGTATCAACAGCAAATTCACCAAAGTAATCAAAATCTTGGTGAATCTTTTGTAGAAAGGATATGTTATCACTTGTCAACCAGTGTTCCTGTAACAAGCAAATGTCGTGACTGTCAGACAGATAGTGAACTGCATTCAACGAGTTCTTGACAGAGCGACAAATATATGATGCTATACGCAGATTCATTAGTTAGTTTCTTGGTTGGTAGAACTTGCGAATCAGTACTCCTTCTGGCAAGACATCGGGATTCAGCAGTTTCTGAAAGTTCCGCGCATTAACAGTTACACGAAAAGACGCGTACGATCCATATTTCGTTGCTAATTGTTCACGGTTCATGACGTCAAGTTGAGCTGTATCAGCAATATATCTCACAACATGGACGGTTTTCGTATCTGGTAGCAGTCTGCTGACAAACAATGACTTGCTCTGCGTAACAACTAGAAGACCCGAATGCTTCTTACTGCCAACTATATACTTACGACGTCCTGTTTATGTTGCAAGTGTAGACACAGCTGTGGATCCGGAAGACACAAGCTCACTACAAGGTTTTGAATAATGAGTTTGGTCATCGGGTTTACCATTGACAACTGCCTCAGCATAACTGGATCGATTATGTTTACGTCGAACGTACGACACCATGGTAAACCCATCTGTGTTGACAGCAGCAGCGTCATCGTTACTGTTTTCGCTACTGTTTTCCCTTGACTCGCACCTTGGAATTGGATTGTCACTGGCATGCACGTCGTCATCTTCACAGAGAGCATCATCAGAGTTCACATTTGCAACAGGTGGATCATCAACAGGCGTTTTATCATTAAAGCCATTCATGTGCAAATTGACATTCCTAGGCGTGAAAGCATAGTCCGTTGTATCTACTGTTATAGCTTGATGCACTGAATTTACAAGAACAGGATTGCATAAAGAATCACCTTGGCTTGTTCAATTGGTAGCACGTCCATCTTATTAACAACAAAACACAAAAGTTCGTTAATGATGACATTACCATGAAAATGTGACTTCTGATTAGAGTTGAGGTGTAGGCTGGAGCTTCGCACTTTCTCATGACCAGCAGTCCCGCTTCCAGAAGTACCACCAGATGCTGAAGGGTCAGACGATACACCAGTGCCGCCATTGTTCCAAGACAAAGGCGACTCGCCACGGTCATGGTCATGGTCAGGTACAGGGAACCGCATTGTTTGCAATTTGGGCACAAATCCAAGTCACCGTGGCAAACTCTGACATTCTTGCAAGTTCCACAATCTTGACATCGCAACATTACCGTGATAGTGACGGATAAATCACGGAAAAAAGAGGATCAGTATCGGGGCGACTAAAAGAGCATGTCTTCACTGAGCACACGCACAAAAAAATAAAAATAAAAATTAAAAAAAATTACAAGTTACAGCGTCATGAATTACAAGTTACAGCGTCATCACAGATTCCAAAACAACTGTTAAAAGAGCAAAAACAATCAAACATAAACAACACAAAACACATAATTTCAAGTGACTGATGAAGGAACATCACGGGTTCCTAAACGAACGCGTAAAAGGATCACGTTGTCTCAGACATTACCCATCCGGCTTTGTCTCGCCATGGAGCTAGAAACGAACTAGCTCCATGGTCTCGCCATGGCACACTTCGAACATTGTTTGCCCAAACACTGTGTAAAATACCGATCAAACCTTTCGACAAGGATACAGGCATCGCCATTGCCGAAACAAAATATTGCATAATAGAGGGCGAAAGAAAACTAAGCAACGAACAAATTACAAGCTAACAGCGAACACTCTGACACTATCAAATTGAAAGCACACAGTCTGGCTCCAGAACTGATTGATAAAAAATACTTTGATATTGATACGTACAAATACCTTAATCCTACATATTTAACTACACTAACACCACAGTGGTATCTATTACCTAAAAGTCCACGAAACTCCGCCAAAACAAAAAGATAAAAGATACATTTCACTGCATGAAAACCCAATAATTCAGATAAATTCACATTAATGAGTTGCCTGTATTATCGTATAATACACGTGAATTCACACGAATCCACATGAATACAGGCTTGCTGAATACAAAAAATGGATTCTTGACTGTATTCATCTGTATATGCACTCTTCAGCTAAAATACAGGCAAAAATCCATATTAATACACTAAGTATTATAGGGTTTTTATGCAGTGTTTATGAAGGCAAGACTAAACGAACAGCAACCACGCGGTAAACGCGCCCTTAACACAAGCCTTAACAAATGAAAAGACTTCATTTTAACAACACTATCAGAAGAGCAAAACAATCAAGTATAAACCACACAAAACACATAAATTCAAGCGACCGATGAAGGAACATCCAAGGGTTCCGATCCGTAATGAAAGCGTCAGAGGCATTCCATATTTTCCCCACACAAAACCTGGTCTGCGTGGGATTATAACACATGCATAATACTGTTGTTCACTATGTTTATCTACAAATGTTATGGGAAAGAAATGGCTTTTCTGAGCATTTTTAATTACCCCTAGGCCTATGTACTGGTCAGACATCATGTTGCCTATATAATAGTAGTTCTAAACATAAACAGTAGAGGGTAAGTCCCCCTCTACTGTTCATGTTCTAAACTACAAAAAGCTGTTACACTACTCAAAAGTTTCGTTTGACACGCCATGCCGAGTTCCTTCTCAGTCGGTTCTAACATAGGGGTGAATTTAGATCAGACGCTACATGACAGCAAACGATATAGAAATTGTGTGATATACAGTAGAACCGTGACTGAACGTTCATCTACATCGAAACGTTGAATATATTGTACAGTATAGCAGTCGAAAAATCCTAACTTCGGTCATATGTTTTCACCGTGACGTGACGCAATAACAGAGGTAGCTCCATGCAACAAATGACTCCATCACCAGGCTGAAACCCGAATGTTTTGCGACGAGAATATAGAGAAGCCGTCGGGGATGCTGGGGCGGGGAGCTAGAACAGCAACAAATCGACATCAATCTGTTAAAGTAGGTGAGGGTTATATCATTTCAGTAAAGATAAAATACAGTCAAATTTGCAACACACGTGGTTTGGCCGAAAAAGAAAACTTAATTCCATGTTGTCCCACCAAGCCACATAGTTGATCCATCGCGTAAAAGCTTTGATTTGCCCTACATCACGAACAAGGTCTGTGCCTTCGTGGATTGTTAATATTACAGGAAATGCTTCAGGGTCCGTTTGTCTTCTCGAAAAAGTTGCCACAAGCTTTAACTAGGTGCTAATTGTATGCATTCAATCCCTCTCTAAAGAGAAAAAAAATTCTATTTTTTTTCTGATGCCCCGTAGGTACGATGCTGTGTGGACCTTTGTGTACATGTTCCGTTCACTGTGTTACTGCACCACAATAGTGGGAAACACTTTGGAAGAACACAATTCACCATACACAGACTTAGGTGGTTGCAAAGTGTTCAAGGACCAAAGACCACATGTACAATAAAAGAAGGGCCTAGGTCACTTCTTTGGCGTCTACACAGGCGCTACTCCGCTCTGCGTGGCAGGGCTAAAATACGGCTACGGCATAGTCGTAGCCTAGCACCCTTGACTCATACCGGCCGTAGGGCTAATAGCTGACCATCGCGCATCGATTGATACTGTGGCAGAAAATTACTTTGATAGTAACCTCCATGACTTTATTTTTAGGTCACGCGTACGTCAGTCCAAGGAGGTAAAAAGTTCTCTTCTACCTCCATGGTTAGTCATAGAGCCAGGAGCGGAGCTAGCACCTCCATGCTTTAGGACAACCATTGTGGAATATCTTGGTCATTACATGTCCTCAGTGTTTCGAATGTCATTACACACGGCTTTGCTAGGTCTGTATATTGTTCCCTGTTGGATGAACGTTAGTGTTGTAATTGTAGGGAAACTAGTGAAACCAACAAATTTGTCTTGCTTTATTCGAAATCGCAACTGTCTTACAAAGAGCATGGAGCTAGCTCCTTGCAAAGAGTAATCTGAACTCGCTGCCCACTTGTTGGCGATGTCAAGCTGATGAAGTAGCCATTCCCCAGATTTCCATCGATAAAGTGTGTGCGTAAACAAGAGAAGTAAACTCATTAATTGTTATAGACGTCGTGGGAATGGCCGATTTGGTCCAAATAGGCCATAGCCACCACGTCTCAATCTGCGTTTTAGGAAAAGCTGTCATGGGATCATGTTGTCTCAAACATAAACGATCAGGCTTCGTCTCGCCATGGCATACTCTAAACATTTATTGTCAAGACACTGTACACAATAAAAAAACAAACAAACAGCATACAGACACCACTATAAAAACAACACGGGAAACTACACTACTAAACAATAAGCGAGAAACTAAACACACGGTAAAACTAAACACAATCAAGTAGTTGATTTGTGTAGCCACTTTTCCTCCATTTAATTTTCCCCTTATTTTACTTTACTGAAATATATATATATATTATAATTGACATAAATCAAAGTTGCTACATTTAAAAATAACTGCCTCACGAATTTGCAAAGGTGACATGCAAAGTTGATAAGCGAATATTAGCATTCCAGCCCTGCGCCCACACAAAAATTAACCAGTCTGAGATTGTAACCCGTCAACTAATTATATTGATCCGGATGATTTTTCCTGGAATGTTGGGCTAGTCCGACATACTTGACGCCTTTCGGGAAACTTGTACCGGGTTGGTCTAAAGGTTTCTTCCGATGATTTTGTACTGCCCCTTGTGTTAGTGAGGAGTTAAAACATCCCAATGCCTGTTATAAATGCCTGGATAAGTAAAATTCGTAAATTGTTACACCAGTCAAATGCTGAAAAATTGGTTCACGCTTCAGTCACGTCGAAGTTGGATTATTGTAACAGTCTACTTTTAGCCTACCTGCATATAAATTGAGCAAGCTTCAACACATTCAGAACTCTGCTGCTCGTTTGGTAACTGGACGGTAGATGGGCCGTCACATTAATATGACACCAATACTCAAGGAGTTACATTGGCTCAAAGTAGTAGAACGAATCCGTTTTAAAATTCTTTAGCTGTTTTTTAAAACTGTCCACCAAGGTGAATTTGCCCCAAATTACTTATCAGAATTAGTATTAATTTGAATTGGTCTCCCAGTATATAATATGAGAAGGAGTGTCGGTGTAAGATTGAATGCTTTTTCTGTCAAAGATCACGGGGAAACATCTTTCTAAAACATATTGTGACAGAGCATTTAGCGTATATACTCCTAAACTGTGCAATAATTTGCCGCCCGAGCTTCGGACAATTAAGAAATTTTTTCTTTTTTAAGTCTCTTAAAACCATTAATTTTCGTCAATGGTACCGCTGATTTGGATATAATTTAATGTTCATTTTTTACCATTTTTAGTGAGAATTTTAATGTCGAGAATTTTAATGCCGTCTAGGGTGGGATTCTTTTTTCTAGCTTTTAAGCTTGCTTGTTTCTATCGATTGTTTTTAATTACACTCTTTTCACTGAGTTATTTTGTATTATTTTCGAATTTTTTTTTCTATCTGTGATTTTTCAGTAATGAGACAAAGTTTGTAGTGGTCGTTAAACAATAAATTATTATTATTATTATTATTATTATTATTATTATTATTATTATTATTATTATAGTTATTAATATTATCATTACAAATTTAGGGGCTATAAGTATTATATAGAAATCAAATAACAGTTCATTGAAGCTGTGTTGGAATTCTGAAAAAGAGGTGTTGTTTATTTTAATTTTGTCAATGGGGTGACTGCAAATTGTCGTACGTGCAGCGCAGAATTATGCATCATAGTGTTCGGAGAGAAGGGGATATCATTAACCCAAGGGATAATGCTTGTCGGAAAAGTGACATTAAACTGTTTAAGCGATACCAGCAGGCCAAGACTTTTTTACTTTTGTGCGAACTTCATGGATACACGTTCAATCAGTTCAATTTAATTTTGTTTTTAGTTTTCTTCCATCAAAACTCACGACTATTAAAAAGATTTCCAACATAAATTAACAATATCTCTCTCTCTCTCTCTCTCTCTCTCTCTCTCTCTCTCTCTCTCTCTCTGCAGTGAAATTTCTTCCTTTCTGCGACCACCGAACCTCGTAAGCGTTATATTGGCATTGCAGAATAAACATTTTTTTGCATCTCGCATGTTTCGCCCTGCCAGAGTAGTCTGGCAGAGCATGCGATTTGCGTTCTTCACTGTTGGAACACGCGCAATTCACGCGCCCGCCCTTCAGAGAGCATGCGCAATTGAGTCTATGTGCGCGTGTCAGTAATGCTCGTGCTACGCGTGTCAGTAATGCTCGTGCTATCGTGTCGTTGAACAGTTGAATGTTGACAGAAACTGGAATTACTGCAGAGAATACTTTTCAGGATATCACATGTGAGTGTTAAGGTACCAAGTAGGACGTTTAGGAAATTCTTTCAGAAAGTTCAAGCTGCCTGTGGCCATGCATTGTGTGGAGTATAAGCTTGTTAGCTTACGTAACTGCAGCGTATTTATACTGTTGGCCCTACATATTGCCGGAACATAAGCTTATACGATAGAAGTTTGTGTTTCACGTCGTTCAATCATTCAGATGGAAATGCCGCCCTTCTCCAAACTTCGAAAAAAACAGGGTGACAGACTTTGGAATGCTAACTCTTGTATAAAATGACGTAATTTAATGAGAAGACATTTGTATTCGAGCACGGCTACAGTTTTGGATTCGAGAACTCTCATCATGGCGGATTCACTGAAACAGTCAGTTATATTCTCAACTATCCATAGGGTGAGTCGAACTTTTTCCTATGTCCATTTAGCACTTGTGCAAAATTAAGCGAATCCACAGGCCTTTGGCAAATCAATAAATGCGTTTTTCACCAAGCTGAAAGGTGGACAGATTAATTATTTTTGTCGCATGTCAATAGTTTGAAATGACTATCGCCTTTTACGATAATACTGGCTATTCCATTGAGCATTGTGCTACAGGTCAAAATCTTATTCCCCAGGTTGACGTTGATATACATATATAGAGATTTTTATAGAAACTATTCCATAGCTATTTACATTTCTTTATCACTTTTTGCGGTTTTGCGGTTTCCAGGTTTTTGTTAGCAGATTAGCCGGCACACGCCAAAACGACTAATCTTTGCGGTTTTCTATAATTGTGAATTGGCACACGCCAAAACGATTAGTCTATTGCGTTCGTATTTCTGAGCACGTTTAGTCTCACTGTTTACCTCCGGTTGGTTAGCAACTGCAGTTTAATTGACAGCCGATTCTTTATATTTAGGGTAAATTGTTGCAATAAGTGTTTCCTACGACGTTCGCACAAGTGAGGGCCCTATACTATGTCAAGTAGGGCAGTATTAAACTTGTAAAATTTATCTTGTAATATTCCCCCCTTGTCTTGGCCTGCTTGATTTAAAAAAAGTGTTCAAAGGTATACAGGCACCATGTTCAAATTTAGCCGTTGCTACCATGGAAAGGGATCTAGCTAATCATAGAGTTTATGGGGTCACGCCAGGTCACACTAAAATAATGCACCACTACATGGTCATAATTTTACTATAGTTAAACAATCAGAAATAATTTGTCTTCATTATTCTTCCTGGAATGAGGCAAAGAAATCATTAATTGTAAATCCATAAAATAAATAATTACCAGTGAATCATGTGTTAAATAAAAAAACTGAGCGCTACTGTTACTGCTTGTGATAAATAATGGTACATTGGGTGCTAAGGGGAATTGGGTTCATAAAATTAATTTGAGATACTAGTAGAATTAATTTTATCACAAAATTGATTTGAAGGCATAAACTTGATTCGATGAATGCATAATAAGTTAGTAATATACTATGTAACACTTATTTGAGATGACTGCATGAAACAAAATTAAAAATGCTTGAAAAATTATTTCTGGTCCATATAAAATTAATTCTAACACACTAAAATCAACGGAAAACATAATTTTAACCATAATGGCCCCAATATACATTATCTTTATTATTATACACCTGCGTCTGCAATCTATTGAGTTTTCTTCGTACAGTAAATTTCTGTATCAGAGGACGCAGAGTCAAATAACTTTGACGCGGAGTACAATAAATTATGGTGTTATTGGACAGTTTTTGACCTTTGACCTCAAACACCATTACGTCAATGCGGGGAAATACTTCTAAACATTCGGTACTCACAAAGTTAGAAGTGGTGAATCAAAAGCCTGTGAATTCGGGTGCAATTATGCTGCCGACCTACAATTTCTAACACGTAAGCTTACACTGCGCTGCGCGGGTTTGAAATTTCGTTTTGTGCGCTTAGCGGACATGATTAACGCGTTCTCAATTTGCTCGCAATCGCTCAGTGCAGTGCGGGACGGGCATCCCCCAAAAAGCTTTAATTTTGATTTGTTTGAGGTAAAATTGAATTTAAAAAGGTGTATAATAATGAGGTCATTCCCAAAATACCGGGATTTATGTCCGAGTACATTTGTAATAGGAATTAGAGAAAAGGTAACATTTCGATGCCACAATAGTTTCCATGGCAACTTGAAACATTAAAATAAGTCTGTATTTGTGTTCTCAGACCAAAAACTACCCCACTAGATAATTTTCATATCAATCAAGTAACTTTTCATGGGATATTAGACAAATTGAAATTTTCAACCCCTAAAATGGTTACCATGGAAACATGGGGCAGTGAAATCGATATCATATTTGGTCTTTTCGACCAAAAATACCTAAATGGTGAAATTTTCACGGAAATTGAACCTATTATTATTCGCGTTATTATTTCTATATAATACTTATATTAATTATTATTATTATTATTATTATCAGTATTATTATTACAAGTTTAGGGGCTATAAGTAATATATAGAAATCTAATAACAGTTCATTGAAGGTGTGGGAATTCTGAAAAAGAGGTGTTCGAATGCAGGCCCATCGTGGCAGTCGTGAGCGCGCACAAAACAAGGCACAGCGACTGTGGAGAGTCTATGCCAGTGTATTTGCTGCAAATACCTTCACGCATGCGCACTCGTTTGCCAGTGTAGTATGCCAATATGAGCAAGCGCAATTGAGTTTACCTGCACCTGAATGTGTAGTCTGAACACTACCTCTCGTGCTATAATCTTGTCGTTGAGCTTTGCATGTTGACATAAACTGGAATTACTGCAGAGAATACTTTTCAGGACATCACAAGCGAGTCCCTAAGGTAGCAAGGAGGACGTTTAGGAAATCTTTTCAGAAAGTTCACGCCGCCTGTGGCCATTTTGTAGAGTATAAGTTTATACGTTTCTGGAGCGACGGTATACAGTATTTCTACTGTACATATTGCCAGATAATATGCGATGGAATTTTGCGTTTCACGTCGTTCAATCATTCAGACGGAAATGCCGGCCTTCCCCAAACTTTGAAAAAAATCAGGGTGACAGACTTTGGAATGCTAAATCTTTTATAACAATGACATTGAAGACATTTATATTCGAGCTCGGCAACATTTTTTGATTTGAGAACTCTCATCATGGCGGATTCACTGACACAGTGAGTATTCAACTTTTTCCTATAATGTCCATGTAGCAGTTGAGCAAAAATAAGCGAGTCCACAGGCCTTTGGCGAATCAATAAATGCGTTTTTCACCAAGCTGAAAGGTTGAAAGATGCGTCCGTCACTTTGGGACGAGCTAGATGAATGCAGTCAAACCCAGCTGGGCATAGAAATTTGGCATAGTATGACTTTGTTCTGGAGACGACCGGCCGTGCGGTGGAACTTAGCAACAAAGTTTTCATATCTGAACTGACGTACTTGAATGACAGGCACAGGAAACGATGGCCAATAAAAACGCATTTTCGTTGCATTTTGATAATAATGTATCAATCTAAATGACACGGAAATTATGCCTCCTCCCAACAGAAGGGCCATGGTCTCTTTTTAGCCCTGCTACAGTATGTCTCAGTGCTGAAAAGGCCATACTGTTGTCATGTTGTCATGTCGACTTTTAAAATTTGCATACAACTGTGAGAGTGAAACGCGTTGTTTATAGGTCACAAAACTTTTGAGTCCCACTGTCGTCCATTACACCTGTTTCCTTGGGCATTAAAGGTGTGCAAGTATACACATCAAAATTTACTTCATAGGCATAACCTTTTAAATAGCCGTTTCTTGTCTGGTTAACGAAAAAAGATACCCCTGATCTAAAATATGCATGGGCTACCAGCCAGTGTCACCGGGCTACCAACTTCAGAATATTGTTGCCAAAGTGGACTACCAGGGAAAAAAAGTTAATTTCGAGCCTGGTCAATATTAAACATGAAACATTTAACTTGTAATATTTCTTCTTGTCTTGGCTTGCTGGGTTTAAAAAAAATGTTTAAAGGTATACAGGGATCATGTTCAAATTAAGCCATTGCTACAATGGAAAGGGGAGATCTAGCTAATCATCAGAATCATAGAGTTTATGGGGTCACGCCAGGTCACACAAAAAATAATGCACCACTATATGGCCATAATTTAACTTTAGTTAAAGAATCAGAAATATATATTTTGTCTTCATTATTCTTTCTGGAATGAGGCAAAGAAATCAAAACAAATTATTATAAAATGAACATTATCATACGTCATTAATTATAAATCCATAAAATAAATAAGTACCAGTGAATTATGTTTTAAATAAAACAAAAAAAAAGTGCGCTACTGTTACTGCTTGTGATAAATATAATGGTACATTGGGTGATAAGGAGGATTGGGTTTGAATACTAGTAGAATTAATTTCAGGACATAAAATTAATTTGAAGGCATAAACTTAATTCGATAAATGCATAATAAGTTAGTAATATACTGTATAACATTTATTTGGGATGACTGCATGAAACACAATTAAAAATGCTTGAAAAATTATTTCTGGTCTATGTAAAATTAATTCTAACACACAAAAATTAACGGAAAACATAATTTTAACCATAATGGCCCCAATATACATTATCTTTATTATTCTTTCTAGAATGAAGGCAAAGAAATTACAATTATTATTATCATTTTTATAGAACAAATGTTAAAATTTGTTACTTAGAAATCCATAAAATAAATAAAAAACAGTGAATTATGTTTTAACATAGATCCTCTCGAGGGTCTATGGTTTAAAAACAAACAAACTGCGGTTACCGAAATGATTACTATGGCAACATAAAGCAAAAATGAACATGGAGTTCATGCTGTTATAAATACACTTTGGAGAGCATTTGCATAGCAACTGGGATTACTTTTAATGGACTTAGGAAAAAAATTGAAATTTAAAAATGCAAATAGGTTACTATGGAAACACAGGGCAGTAAAAATGGATATCATATTTTGTCTTTCTAACCCGAAATAACCCTTTGGTATAATATTTCTGCTGATTACTGGATTTTTACACTGGATATTTGGTCTTTCTAACCCAAAGTATCCCTTTGATATAACACATTCTGTTGATTCCTGGATTTTAGATGGAATCTTTGAAAAACTGGTAACTTTTACTGCTGAATGGTTGCCATGGAAACATCTCACATTAAAATGAGTGTGATTTTTTTGGTGTGCTAACCAGAAAAATCCTATTATCAATTTTTACATCAATCAATAGTTTTTGAATAGGAATTAGGGAACAAGTAACATTTTCAATCCCAGAATAGTTACCATGGCAACTCAAAACATTAAAATAAGTCTAGCTTTTGTGTTCTCTGACCCGAACTCCCCCCGCTAGATAATTTTCATATCAATCAAAGTAACTTTTCATTGGATATTAGAAAAACTGAAATTTGCAACCACTAAAATGGTTATCATGGAAACATGGGGCAGTAAAATCGATATCATATTTGGTCTTTTCGACCCAAAATACCCATATGCTGAAATTTTCACGGAAATTTAACCTATTATTATTCGCGTTATTATTTCTATATAATACTTATATTAATTATTACAAGTTTAGGCGTATAAGTATTATATAGAAATCTAATAACAGTTCATTGAAGCTGTGTTGGAATTCTGAAAAAGAGGTGCTGTTTATGTTAATTTTGTCTATGGGGTGACTTCCAATTTCTGTACGTGCAGTGCAGAATATGTATCATACTGTTCGGAGAGAGAGGGGATATCATAACCCAAGGGGCAATGCTTGTCCGAAAAGTGACACTAAGCAGTTTTTACTTTTGTGCGAACTTTATGGATACCCATTTAATCAGTTCAATTTAATTTTGTTTTTAGTTTTCTTCCATCAAAACTCACGACAATGAAAAAAGATTTCCAACATAAATTAACTCTCTCTCTCTCTCTCTCTCTCACTGTGCAGTGAAATTCCTTTTCTGCGAGCACCGAACCTCGTAAGCGTCATATTGGCATTGTAGAATAAACATTTTTTTGCATCTCGCATGTTTCGCCTTGCCAGTGTAGTGTGGCAGAGATCCTGCTATTCGCGTTCTTCACTGTTGGAACACACGCAATTCACGCGCACGCCCTTCAGAGAGCATGCGCAATTGAGTCTATGTGCGCGTGTCAGTAATGCTCGTGCTATCGTGTCGTTGAACAGTTGAATGTTGACAGAAACTGGAATTACTGCAGATAACACTTTTCAGGATATCACATGTGAGTGTCTAAGGTACAAAGTAGGAGGTTTAGGAAATCCTTTCAGAATGTTCACGCCGCCTGTGGCAATTTTGTGGAGTATAAGCTTATAAGTTTATGTAACTGCAGCGTATTTCTACTGTGCACATATTGCCGGAACATATAATAAGCTTATGCGATGGAATTTTGTGTTTCACGTCGTTCAATCATTCAGATGGAAATGCCGCCCTTCTCCAAACTTTGAAAAAAACAGGGTGACAGACTTCGGAATGCTAACTCTTGTATACAATGACGTAATTTAATGAGAAGACATTTGTATTCGATCACGGCTACAATTTTGGATTCGAGAACTGTCATCATGGCGGATTCACTGAAACAGTGAGTTATATTCTCAACAATCCAGAGGGCCTAGGGTGAGTCGAACTTTTTCCCGTGTCCATGTAGCACTTGTGCAAAAATAAGCGAATCCACAGGCCTTTGGCGAATAAATAAATGCGTTTTTCACCAAGCTGAAAGGTGGAAAGATTAATTATTTTTGTCGCATGTCAATCGTTTGATATGACTATCGCCTTTAACAATAATACTGGCTATTCCATTGTGCTGTAGGCCCCAGGTTGATACACACGTGTAGAGATTTTTATAGAAACTATTCCATAGCTATTTACATTTCTTTATCACTTTTTTGCGGTTTTGCGGTTTCCTGTTTTTGTTAGCCGATTAACCGGCACACGCCAAAACGACTAGCCTTTGCCGTTTTCTATAAGTGAGTTGGCACACGCCAAAACGATTAGTCTATTGCGCTGGTATTTCTGGGCACGTTTAGTCTCACTGTTTACCTCCGGTTGGTTAGCAACCACAGTTTAATTGACAGCCGATTCTTTATATTTAGGGTAAATTGTTGCAATAAGTGTTTCCTACGACGTTCGCACAAGTGAGAGCGCTATATTTTGTCAAGTAGGCCAGTATTAAACGTGAAATATTTATCTTGTAATATTTCCCCTTGTCTTGGCCTGCTGGATTTAAAAAAAGGGATCTAGCTAATCCTAGAGTTTATGGGGTCACGCCAGGTCACACTAAAATAATGCGCCACTACATGGTCATAATTTTACTATAATTAAACAATCAGAAATAATTTGTCTTCATTATTCTTCCTGGAATGAGGCAAAGAAATCATTAGTTGTAAATCCATAAAATAAATAATTACTAGTGAATCATGTGTTAAAAAAAACTGTGCGCTGCTGTTACTGCTTGTGATAAATAATGGTACATTGGGTGCTAAGGGGAATTGGGTTCATAAAATTAATTTGAGATACTAGTAGAATTAATTTTATCACATAAAAATTAATTTGAAGGCATGAACGTAATTCGATGAATGCATAATTAGTTAGTAATATACTATATAACACTTATTTGAGATGACTGCATGAAACAAAATTAAAAATGCTTGAAAAATTATTTCTGGTCTATATAAAATTAATTCTAACACACTAAAATTAACGGAAAACATAATTTTGACCAGAATGGCCCCAATTTACATTATCTTTTTTATTTATTCTTCCTAGCTGGAGGCAAAGAAATTTCAATTATTATTATTATTATTATTATTATAGAACAAATGTTAAAGTTGTTACTTAGAAATCAATAAAATCAATTAAAACCGAATTATGTTTGAAATAAAAAAATCTTGTGGTTACCAAAATGGTTACCACGGCAACATGAAAAATGAACATGGAGTTCATGCTCTAACAAATACACTTAGGAGAGCATTTGCGTAGTAACTGGGATTACTTTTAATGGAATTTGTAAAACAAAAATGAAATATTAAAACGCAAATAGGTTACTATGGAAACACAGGGCAGTACAAACGGATATCATATTTTGTCTTTCTAAGCCAAAATAACCCTTTGGTATAATATTCTGTGGACTACTGGATTTGTACACTGGATATTTGGTCTCTCTAACCCAAAATATCCCTTTGATATAACACATTCTGTTGATCACTTGATTTTTTTGTGGAATCTTTGAAGAACTGGTAATGTTTACTCCCGAATGGTTGCCATGGAAACATCTCACATTAAAATGAGTGTGGTAATTTGGTGTGCTAGCCAGAAAAACCCTTAGGATGAATTTTTTATATCAATTAATAGTTCTTTTATAGGAATTAGTGAACAAGTAACATTTTCAATCCCAAACTAGTTACCATGGCAACTTGAAAAAATAAAATAAGGTTTTTGTGTTCTCTGACCCGAACTCCCCCACTAGTTAATTTTCATATTAATCAAGGTAACTTTTCATGGGATATTAGAAAAACTGAAATTTTCAACCCCTAAAATGGTTACCATGCAAACACGGGGCAGTGAAATCGATATCATATTTGGTCTTTTCGACCCAAAATACCCTTATGCTGAAATTTTCACGGAAATTTAACCTATTATTATTCGAGTTATTATTTCTATATAACACATGTTAATTATTATTTCTATATAATACTTACATAATTATTATTTCAAGTTCAGGGGCATAAAGAATTATATAATTATTATGTTGCATTGAGGGTTATTGAACTTTCCTGATAATTTTACTGCATTATAATTGAGAAACATGCAAAATTGGTGTAATTTTTAAGAAAACAATTCTTTACCGGACGACTTTTCTCCTTCCTTGTTCTACCCTTTAATTAAATCAGTATGTTTTCTTCGATGAAGTTATTTATGAGGTTAAAAGAAATCATGTCGGGCGTCATATAAAGAGTGGAAGGAGACTACATCATTTCGTTTACGTCATACACTATAGCAAATCATTCTTGTACCATGAGAAAAAACAACTAGCACAAACTCTCATTCCAATTTTCCCCCACGCAGGAAATGAACAGGTTGGACTAGTCACACCTCTCTTAATCCTACTGTTGTCAATGTTTATCTCGTCAATATATATATATATATATATATATATATATATATATATATATATATATATATATATATATATTTATATATAATCCCATGGTATTTTTCTCTGTTTGACGTCATCGTATACGAGTGTTTTTCGTGGAGCCGTACAACTTCGAGCCGAAGGCGAGAAGTTGTGCGGCTCCGCAAAAAACACAAGTGTTTTTCGCGGAGCCGTACAACTTCGAGCCGAAGGCGAGAAGTTGTGCGGCTCCGCAAAAAACACGAGTATACGATGACTTCAAACAGAGAAAAATACCATGGGATTATATATTTATCACATGAACAGTCTGCTTATTTTTCTTTTGACGTAGATGGATCAAAATTATCATAACAAATTGCATGAATTTCGTCGCGATTTGTGTTTTACTTACGCGGATTACTTTCATTTAAAGAGTAAAGCGGCCCGTTACCCAGGAGATACTTTCATTCATAAATCCCATCAAGCTGAAATTTGCTACATTAAAGAGTATCTCCACCAACCAGACGTACGGATTCGGTCACGTGAACGTGTCAATCATTGTCTCGCGCTGTACCGATGCCCAGGCAAGTTGGCCTCGGCTGACATAGCTTTCACCGTGCAGGCGACGGATAACCATAGTATTCAGAGTTACTTAGAATATTTACAATTATATTTATGAAGTAAGTGAGACGACATGATCGAAACAGTAATTCTCATTCTCAGAGATGCCGTGGCTTTCAAAATATCACACAAGTTTACGACCTTTGCGAGCGCAAAAGATTCCGTTCGATGACACACTCATTGCATGTCTGTGCCCACAACGTTGCCGCCACCGGTCTCTGCCGGTGTCAACTCGTCAATCCCGATCTCGGTCATCAATGTTTTCGTCTTACGAACTTTGATGTTTACATTGACACATATCTCGTCCATGGATACATCCTAATTTTGTTGACGGAAACTCTGTTTTGAGTGTTGTCTGAGTCAACTTTCGAAGTACGTGGGATTCCACAGCGCTGCACACAGCTCGACAGCGTAGGCCTACAGCATCATGCCGCGCTGCAAGTTTGATTCCGAGCGAGACTTTACGGAGTTTTTGTGCGATTAAGGAAATTGATCGTTGGTAGTCGAATCACTTTAGGCTTGTGCCTCCAATGTCGCTTTCCCGAAGATTATACTATACTCATTCATTCAGTTTGAGGTGTAGGTTTCGGTTTTATCGCCAACCGGGATCGCCAGGTACGACGTCCACACGACTCGACAGGGGCCGAGACGTTACTGAGCCGTTAAAATAACGATCGTCGGTATCTCCATTCGATTCTCGGGAAAAGCTATTGTTTTAGCGACTTGAAATTTCGTTGGACAAATATGCCTTCTATGTTTCCATGTCTG
>LD360480.1:24036-84629 GCA_001465055.1 Ptychodera flava | reverse complement strand
ATATATATATATATATATATATATATATATATATATATATATATATATATATATATATATATATATATCGATCGTATGCTTTTAGCACCTTTTCCCATATTCTTGAATCTGGTTGATCAAAATTGGTCGTTCTGGCCCTCTTGATCACCTCTATTAAAGCCCCAATAGCTGCTAATTTTATGCATTACTTTTTTGATTTTATTTTCAAACCAAAGTTGGTTTGCGTAAATGTGCTACCTGAAGGACGTGTCTTCAAATATCACTGCTCGCTGATTTGGACCATGCCTACAATTTTAAAAGGCTTAAGGTAGCTAAATACCTTTTAGACACTTTTAGATTCTTATTTGTTTCTCAATGGAACACGTCATAAACCCAAATAAAGTATACATTTTCTGAAAGCCGTGATATAGAGCTATCCGACCAAGCACAGTACACGGTCATTATTTGCATAAGAGTCACGTGACAAGCGTTTTGCTGAACCTTCCAAAAACCGGTTTTTCCCGCCTTATGCGAACACGCTGCAAGATTTACGGTTAGAATTTCTTCATTGACAAGCCTTGACAATATCCTTCAAAACGGTGTCTGCGATTTTTTCTCGAAGGCTCCATTCAAATTATATGGCGTGATAATTAAAATTTCTTGAAAAGCACCTTCATCTAACACCTTAAAGAGCGCATTAAAAAAAAACAAAGGCATATAAAGAAAATCCCAGACACGGATTTTGAGTTTATTATGTTTCCAATGGACAGTGTGAATTTCAAGCAGCTAGTATTTGTGAGCGCGAATTGACGAGGTGCCAAAGAAGGGTACTTCATTCACACATTGAATTCGAGAAAAACGCAAAAAACATGTTTTGATACTTCTACGCTACGGCATTTGATAATTAAACGTGCACGAGCCTCAACAAGGGCATACTTTGTTACCTAGTGATGATGTCGGCCGGGAATGACAGTTGTTCAGAGAAAAAGTTCCAGGAAAATAAAATAAATCGCGGAAAACTACCAATTTTTGGAGCCTTGCGTGTCGACACATCGCCACAGCGAATGGCTTCATTGGGAAAAACAATTACGTCAGCAGTCATTACTGATAGCGGGCGTGTCCTAAATTCATATGTAGATAAGCTTGTTTGCGTTCCCCAGATCACACTCCCCTCACACGCTATATAGACACTGCAGAACCGTAGACTTGATAGTGTACTATCGCACTAATTGCAGAGTTAATTCTAGGTCGCGCCATTGCGCAATAAAATCTCGAATGGCCCTCATTTCTATGTTTGATGCGCCACTAAGGGCGCAACATTCTATGAATGGGTCGATCACGCAGAGTTCACATAGTTCATACATTCGCGTAGCTTCCCGAAGGTCATTACCTCAGTCATAGTGTGACATGTAAAACGATTCAGTTACCCATCGACCTTTGCAATTACCCATAACAGCATATATGGTGGTACATAGGGAGCTCGGTAGAAAGGACTGATGTAGGGGCAACGGTGCATGTGGCATGGCCGATGAGTATAAAACAACGGCACTGGCCGCTGCGTAATGATGGAAAGCTACTCGACACTCGGATTTTTAACGCCGGTATAGTTGATGAACCCAGGATGATCGGGCAGTCACTTAAATTGAAGCGTTTGCAACGTCTACCGTCCATACAAACGAAACGTTGAACACTGCAAGGAAATCATCCATGATCGTTTTGAAGAGCAACACATTTTACATGTAGGTCGGACACATCTCGTCTTCCAGAGTAGCCAGTTCTTTGCATAGAACAACACCGCTGTGTAAAACCCTTTGGCGAGAACCAATGATCGTAAATTGGCTACGAGTTATGTTTAAAAGTTGATGTACCGATCACTTTATTTAGGTGGTACCGGGTTACACTCTCGTGCTCTATCAGTGTATGAGTAATTGTCGATGCGTGCAAATCAAGGGCCACTCTTGGAGAAATCCTACCGGTGCGCTAAGTTTTGATCATCATCGTTTCCACAGTCAAAATCACAGTTATTAGCAATTTGTACAGTTGTTCAAGTCCGACATATCAATAATTAATCACATAAGTTACGTAAACAATTGAATCAAACCAAACTGTTTGCTGTTGTTACGTACAGGGGACAACTTTTGCAGTAGGCTTGATAGGATACGGGGCGCCCGATCTCCAGTATTCCCCTTTTCTTGACTAGATAGACTATAGTATTTTATGCAGAAAATTCAAGGTTTTTACATGTGTGATGATGATGGCCCCCGATTTTCTAAAATGGCCCCCTTGGGAGAGGAGTTGGGGCCCACAGTGGCCCGTTGTTTTTAAATCCTAGAATGAACGCTGTAATTGTTTATCTAACATTGCGAAAAAGACGTTAACCACCGTAAAGCGGCGTGTGCAGGCTCCTACCAACCCTAAGCAAACAGTGAAACGCCGCACTGCTGAGAAATCGTCGTTGACACGATGTCTTGACCACACTGAGAAAAATGACTTGCTGTCTGGTGTAGACTATGTCTGGAACTGTACGAATACTTGTTTATTGGACTAGGCTTCGACAAACATTTAATTACGGTTTATTGTTTACAGACGGAAGTAATCCTTGTGTTTGGAGAAGTCACAGCACGTCATTATGTAAATTAGCTAGTGCCACTCACCGTTGTGTCACTCAAGGGGAATTATGCAAATAGCGATGCAAATGTGTCCACGATGTTTACAAAAGCTCCCCGATTTAACCGGGAAAGCCACGTGCATTTATTTTGATTTTTAAAAATCGTGAATTTCACGGAAACCATTCCTTATCTTGAACTGGCGACACATCTCAATTCTTGGTCTTACTTCAAGGCGTATTCTCAGAGAATTTTTAAAATTTGACAGAAAAATGAACGATTTGGTATTTAGCTACCTTAACAATAAACGGGTGCCGCACCCATAAAATGGCGCCCTCACAGGAAAATACAAAAAACAGTATTTCCTGCACATACACATCGTGATCATACCAGAAACAAGTATGATGCCATTTACTTGAATGCACAACACAGAATGGCCAACATTTTGTTGTTTTAATTTTTATTTTCTCTGTTATATGATGAATTTTTGAAAATGGCGGGAAATCAAAATGATGTTAAAACATTTGAATTTACATGCCATTTCGACACTCATAGCAGCGTTATACACTTTTTTCAATCTCTAATCGGCCTTATTCAAAGAAAACTCTTGGAAAACTAAGGATATTTTGAGATCGGTTTATTGAACATTTGCAGCTATTGGGGCTTTAAATGGTTGGATAGTGGAAAGCAACATTTCTGTGTATTATAGAAAAAGAAAGACGTTTAAGTAGGAAAGATCAGGTTAGGCTACTCCTGGTGTTTTCCAGTAACTGTGGGCCACTGTCAATGTAACTGGTGCATCATAGGTTCGATGCAGTGTTGAGCTCTGTGTATATTCAGTAGGTTACCCTCCACCACAATGAAGGGAAACATGGTGGACGAACACAAAACACCGTACACAGACATATGTGGACTTAAAGTTTGCCAAGACCAAAGACTACATGTACAATAAAAAAGGGCCTCAGCTACTACTCTGGTGTCTTCACGCGCACTAGTCCACTCTGCCTGGCAGGGCTATGTATAATATGGGTACGACATGTATATAGTCCCAACTGAGCACTCTTGATTCATAACGGCCGTGGGGCTTACAGCTGGCCATTGTCGATAGGTTGATACCGTGTATGACAGAAAATTAAAAACTATAAGTAACCTCTGTGGTGTTATTTTTCGGTCACGTGTACGTTAGTCTATGGCATTAGTTCTCTTCTACCTCTATGTTCAGTCGCTCGCTACGATCATGGAGCCAGTAGCGGAGCTCTTACTCTCATGCTATACATGCTCACTGTGTTTCGTATGTCGTTATAAACGGCTTTTCTAGGTCTGCATAGTTGTCCCTGTTTGATGAACGGTAGAGTTATAATGGTAGGGAAATTAGTAAAACCAGTAAATTTGTCTTGCTTTATTCGGAACCGTATCTGTCTTACAAAGATTCACGTGTGACAATACGTAGTCTTAATTCATTGCCCACGTGTTTGGGTTGTCAGCCTGATGTAAAAGCCATTCCCCAGCTGTGCATATAAATGTGTGCGTAAACAAGAACAGTAAACTCGTGAATGTTAATAGACGTGGTGGGTATGGCCTGTTTGGCAGAAATAGGTCATACCCACCACTTTTAAATCTGTGTGGGCGAAAGCTGTCATGTGTTGCTAGACACTCATTACAATAACAATACATTAGTGTAGACAATGTTTGCTGTCCAATAAACACTCTTTGTTTTTGTAAATAAACAAGCGTGTTTACAAAGTTGCAAAGGGGGTGTGGTAACAGCCAGAGAAACTTTACAATGACAACAAGAGTACACTCAATCAGGTGTGAAATTGTTGGTCTGGCTACTGTTGGTACACATGCCCCTTGACTTTTAAAGCACAGTCTCCTTCAAAAGATTTATTTCTTATATCGCGAAATCACTAAAATTTGCTAAGATCCTGTTTCTCATGGGGCTTTTTCAGACTTTAGGATATATCTAAACGAATGCTTAAACTTTGGAAAGGGTACAACTCTCGTTAGATACGCTTTTTTGTGATGCGATATAAGGCTCTTGTTTATATCTGGCGTACGAGGTTCAACAGTTTCCCAGAGGCATCTGGATTCACATTTTTGCCGGGGTGGAAGCTGCAAAGGAGACTCATCAGGACCCCGCTGATTTTATCACGGGGGATGGAATACCCCTATTATACTGGAATTTCGTTCTAATGTTGGCAGCGCCAGGGCCGAAGTGCAACCAAATCGTGCATGTTTTCTTGGAAACCGAAAACGGTGACGCAGAGACTGCGCCAATATTAGGCATTGATGGCATTGCGTTAAAACTGGAGTGAACAACCTAACCATAAACGGCCCTTTTTAGGGCCACTACCTATTCCAAAGAGAGAGTTACCGAAAACCTCCATCAACATGTCATACTGAAAAATAGTGGCATACTTTTTATCGAATTTCGATTTGTAGTAAAATTGGCAGCCTAATTTAGCAATGAAGGCATGGTAAATATAGAGAAAAGTTTGAAGCAGCTGCATCTTAAATTAGCAAATCTAGACACCTAGCTAAATTTGCTAAAATAATGTTATAGCAAAAAAACCCAAAAAAACATGTTTTACAGTAAGCTGCACGTTACATTCAGAAATAGAAAGACGCTTAAGGGTTTATTTCTGAAATCGTGACTTCTAGTCTGTTACAAAATGATAGTTAATATCTGAATTGCAAAGCAATGTAAAAACTGCTTGATCATGACAATTAATAACGTACATTTACCAGATAATAAAGTAATTGTGGGCTCCCACAATTATAAAGTACCTCAGTCGCTTGTTTTGCGAAAACGCTGGCCGGCCGTGCTGAAGTAAACACAGATATTACTACATTACGGCCGCCGGCCGGCTGGCGTGTATCACGGTGTTTACTGCATCACGGACGTCCAGCATGTATCGGAAAACAAGCGACCTAGTAACGTACCAAGTAATTCGCTACGCATAACATAACACTCAAAAAGCAGACGATGTGCGATAGATGAAATACGGATAGAGTTGGTATCGAGATGTTGATGTTTGTGTTGATCAACTTGTTCTTACCTTTGACAGTAATCAGGTAAACGGCGGTTTTGCACCGCCGTTTCGGAGATTACAGCCAAAGGTGAGAACGAGTGAACCTACAAAGTTTGTGTCGGCATGGTTTGGCATGACTGCTGCAAATATTATAATATCAGAGAGATCTGCTGATTTACAATGATATTTAAACAAGCTGCTTGTTTAAAATTCCGGGAAAAAATATTTATATCTAAGAAAATACCATGCGTAATTATGACTACATGTAAGTGTCCTTTGCCATCCCTAACGTGTGTGCTACATGTACAAGACATCTGGTTATCACAAATGACAATGAAACGCTACGCTACACTTGATGATGAAACGTACTGTAATCTCGGGTACGATTTCACTGCCCTGCTCGTCATGTCGCGAAAGCTCGGGGAACCGCAAAACAAAACTGATGGACGATAGCTCGCACGACACAAACTTAAAAATCCCCAAAACTTGATTGATATTACACAATTTAAAGTTGTTTTCGATATTTGTACTAATTTGATCCAATGAAATCTTTATCTCGCTATATTACCCGAAAGTGATCTGAAAATTACGGTCGTTAACCTACTGTCAACCATTATTGGTCAACATTCTCAGGAAGGTAATCTATATACGCACGCTCAGAGATAACCCTTTCGTGACTATTCAAGCATCCTTTTGAGGACAGCACATCATGGTTCATACAGTCAAGAATTTACAGTTGCTTTAACATTACAGATCCTGGATACTTGCGTGGCCTTTACAATGTTTTTCCCCTCGGTGACGCTGAGTTCGATTTTTTCTTTCCCCGGAAAGGCCCAACATGGCAGCCTAAAAGTAATGATGTTACGCAGGGTGCCTCGACGAAAATAATCGACCGTCACCTATGTTCTGGTGATGTTACGCTTTCTCGGTAATTTAGCATACGTTTTCTACTTCAAAAACAGTTACTTTTCACGGACTTCTTTTCTGAGAGTTCGCTTTGTTATACTTGATGTTCACCATTCGTTTTGCATTGTTTTTATCGATTGCCGACGGATTCAGATATTTTAGGTAACAAAAGGGATACAAAGTTGCAGTGAACCGAGTAGCTGTGGACACAGGATGTCGCTGCAATATTAAGATTCAGGCTTCTGAAATCGATATTGTCGTTTTTATTACCATGCGTTGTACGGTTATTCTTGCATACAGTTAAATGTCAGTATTTGAATGTTATATCATTGTGTTAAAAAGCAAAATTCCCCATTTAATTCGACTTTGTGAATTTGATGTGCAAATCGGCAGGTCTTAATCCGACTTTGTGCATTACTCCCACAGATTTCATAAAGCCAATCTGCGTTCTCTGCCTTGCGTTGAAATACTGCGTCTCGCGTCTTTCAGCCTGCTGATATGAGCATGCGCAATTGAGTTCAGCGGGCGTGAAATCAGTCACGCCATGTGCTTGATTGCTCTCTCGTGCACTCGCAGACCTCGACTGTCTTGTTATGGAGACGAGCTCAGTTCCAATGGAAATGAGTGGATACTCCAACAGGTTGACCTCTAAGTTTGCAGGGGAACTTTCAGAAATCCATAATGAACATAGTTTACGGTGCTCTCTGTTCTAGTGGGGTGAATGATTGTGGACCTATCTGTCCGTGGAAGTGAACTAACCGCTGTACACTGGGAATATGAAATACTGTTTCATGTCATTCTGTGATTTGGTTCAAAATTGTAGGAGTTATGTGAGCGAGCTGTATCTGTTTGCGTCGACCACGTGTTGGATTCCGCTTTGAGTAGAGTGGACGTTGTCTTCAGGAGGAGCCGCTGTGTTTGCATATCCGTTAGTTCTGTTATCAGCATTGTCCGAGTTTGCGAGAAACACAGCGGTGTCATCGTTGTCAGATAATTGGCAAACTGGCCAATCACCTCGTTTGAGCCAATCAGGTCCTTTCCATCAGAAAAACAGAAAGGAGTAACAAAGTTTAGAATAGTACGTGACATGAGCATTGCAAAGATGTAATTTACAATAGAAGATATTCAAGAACATAGCTGAATGCAAGTTGAAAGGTAGTTGATTTGTTTACGACAAAGTACTGCTGTCCAGCAAATACAGTTAGGGTTAGGGGTTTAAGGGATGTAGCTATTCCCTGTTCGACAGCGTGTCAGCATGTAATATTATCACAGACTGCGAATCAGTGTAAGAGTTTTCACTGTGAGTGAAAGTGTAGGAAGAATTCTTTACGACATGAAGGGTGGATGCCAGAAAAGTTTTTTGATACATTATTTATGCCCGCCCGCGCCTCTGTACAATGAAGACCTTATATCATATTCAACGCAGGGCAGTCGTATGGTACATGAATTAATTCGGACATATCTACATAGTGAGACTTTTCGAGTACAGTCCTTATATAATTACACCAATTTCTTAGCGACTTTGAAAGATACCATTTCTAATCAGTTGTATAATTATGCTGCCTTAACAAGTAATGATTTGGGGGGGTGCTGGAGGAATCGCGATTGAAATTTTTTTCAGATCCCCCTAAATACCCTAAAAAATTACAAATCACATATTTATGGTCAAATTTGTTAAGCCCCCTTTAACTATCACAAGCACGTATATCAGTGAAGGATGTGTTCGCAGAAAAAAAGATAAACACGTACCGTGCTATTCCCATTCCAGCTTTTGCCCATGGAAACTTTGACATGTTGAACCGGATAACCACCACGTCTATTAATATTCAGCGTAAACGAGGGTGATAACAATTCAAGGAATGTGTAAGATCAGGCTAGCAGAAACGCAAACAAGTTATATCCTGATAGTTTGAGAATAGCGACACACTATCGATGTGTACATTGTCCATTGAGTTTAAAAGGATGCTAGCAAATTATTAACGCGCATGTTATGTTGTAAAATACCCAAATCACCATTTCTGGTCGAAAATGAGGAGGAATGTGTTGCGACACACGATAATGTCGATTATCTAAGCACCATAGTCCCTCAAACCATGGCCATACATGAACCCATTGGCGTATGGCCGTACGCTCTAAGCTGACGTTTTTGTGGTATGCATTATACGTCAGCGACGAGTGTTACGCGTGCGATCTTGTCGATTGGTACGACTGTATGACCTGTATCAATGATCCAGGTCAAGTTACTGAATGACTACAAAACTGATGTTTTCTCTGTGCGGCATCTTTATACGCACACAAATATATATATATATATATATATATATATATATATATATATATATATATATATATATGCGTGTGTGTTTTATATATATGATCCACTTTTGATATATTGTTGTCTAATTTTGAAATGCTGCCTTATTTACTATATTAAATCACAAACAAACAGAAAAATGATCACATGCCCGCAAGCCCGTGTAACACCGGGAACACACGGAGGCTGTACGCAACTCACGGCTAACATTGCCGGCCAACTTCAAGTACACTGAGATTAACAGTGGGTTAGGCCTGTGCAGTGCCCATCAGGCCCATACTGCCCCTCCAGGTGAGGGGAACATAGTCAAAAACCCTATTAAAGTCATTTGCTTTGGTTTGTTTATGCATGTTTTCTGGCGTATTTTTGGTGTTACGTTTTTTTTCTACTTGCACAGAAATTCTCATCGACAACAAACGCTAAAAATGACACAGACCTGCCACATAATGCAATTACATGAGCTTTGTACTCATAGCTAAGGGGAACCATATCTCAATTTTCTTGATTCTCCTCAAATAAACCCGAGACAATTTTACTTACAGTAGTACACTATTACAAACCAGTCCTGTCATGAGGGACTGTGTATAAATTACAGTTTTCGATTTCATAAACCAGAATTTCGTTCTCTTAGTTCAACTTACGAAGTTCCTGTTAAAACTCAATGAACAGGACTAAATTTTTATGATAATCATTGTTTCTCATATGTGGCTGTAGCAACAGCCATAGTTCGCGTACGTTGCGACGGAAAAAAATTCTGTCGCAAGACTCAGAGTTTTTCCATTGCAACCCATATTCGTCCGGGGAAAAAAACAGCAAGAGCCACGACTGCACAGATGAAAGCCGCTGTTGCCATGTGGAATAGACTTTCTAGTCATATTCTTTCAGCATCAAGTATTAAAGTTTTCAAATCTTGACTAAAGACCTGCTTATTTGAGAAAGCATAGTCATGGGACACTGAGTAGAGCGCCAGTGAAGTTTTTCTACATGCTGTCATGCGCTAGCAGATGTCCAACACTACCTGTTTTTTAGCAATTTGTAAGGTCATGTTCCTAAGGCAAGTTCTTAAATTGATTTATTTTTAAACGCATTAGTGAAATTGTTGGATTTATCAGTCCAAGCAAACTTTAATTAATCGAACTCTGGCCATGTCAATATCTCCTGCCGAAGAGCACACAAAATGGCGATCATGAGAGAGGGGGCAAATCGCGAATTATGGCTAATTGTCATATTGTAAAAAGCTACGCAGTGACCTACCAAAAATTTGTTACAAGACATATATGAATTTGATGCTACTCAAAATTGACAATATACCGTAAAGTTACAATATTCTATCAAACAAATGTTTTGATCTCTGAAAGTGTGGATGTAATGATGGTAAATTTGGTCAAAAAGTAAAGAATTCCATTTAATCACAATTTTTTTTCATTTAGTCTTTACTGTTCAGAATTTTGCTTTGGTATTATTTTATGATGAGAATCTGAAAATTTAGAAAATCAAGCATGGTGACCTTATCTTTTTTTCTTTAATATTTGAGTATTCTCAAATGCCAGAATTCAAACATCTCCGAAAACTTTTAAACTTTCCTAGTCTTATATGTGTTGCTCTCTAGCTTGATATTGTGTATAAGTATGTTTCACTGTCATTAGTGTAATTTGAGCCAAACTCTTCGTCAACTACCATGTACATCAGAGTCAGAGCTATCTTTATCACTGCTCAGGTATGCAGTGACAGTAACACTGCAGTAGCAGGGCAGTATCTGATAGTGACACTGCCCGCAAGGAGTAGCTGTATTTACTTTCAAATTGGTAATTTTGACAATATTTTCGTTCCATTTATACAACTGTGTTCTTGTTTTACCCCCTGCAACATGTTGAACTGTCCAGTATCCAGCCTGCTAACACAGCCTGTGTATGTGTACCATGCATTTGTAAAACTGACAACTGACTGTCTGTCTGGACTCTAATTAAATTCTCGCCTAATACATATTTGTATATAAGGCTTTGTCGACAAATGGAATATTGTGTGTTTAAGGATGCTGTAGTGAAATAGCAAGAAACTGTAGTTGATATAAGTCGTAGAAATATTGCAAAACAGTTGCAGGTTCTGCACTGTCACTAGGCTCAAGTTTGGTTCTTTTTTACGACAAATCATACATGTATTGAGTTTTCAAGATGAAAGTAATGAAATGTGACAAGATGGTTCTAGATTTTGTCAAACTATTACAAATATTACAATTGGATGACATAAAAAGGTATTCATTTTCCATTGAATTACTTACAAAAACTTGGAATTGGAAAATGTGAAATGTAAAAGGGAACCAAAAAATTTCAAGTCAACCCTCCCCCTACAGGCAGAGCAAAATTTTCAAGTCCCGATCTACTAACCATTTTTTATTCGAATCCCCTCCTTGAATTCCTCCAGTCTCCCTATCTATTTTTTTTGAAAGCAGCCTTACAGCGTCAACTACTGTGCTGTACTTGGTATGTACCCCTGACATGAGACGCACAGCTACTAGGCGTGGAATGGTACTGTGTACAAGACCTATAATGGTCCCAGAATAACAATTGTCGGTTTTGTATAACTGACATTATTTCATGAAAATATTTGTCCTGGTGGATGAAATTTGGCGCTTTTCTGGGGGTGTATACAAATTTGTAAATTTGTAAAACTCTTCCTAAAAATCATGAAATTTAGAGTTACGTAGAACCACAAAGATATAGTGAATGATGTTCTTACTTCACTTGTACTCCCCTTAACGTCAATGCTGCTAGCAAAATAAAAATTGTTATTTACAATACATTTCTGCAAACGAGACAAAGTAGCCCCTATTGACAGTATATTTTCACAGCTGAAATGTAAATTGTCATCTATTTTAAGGAAGAATATACAATAGCAGAACTTCACAACCTCAACTCAATCCAACTGCAGAATGTCACCTCGTCAGTCATGAAATTAACTTCTGTACCCTACAGATCAGGGAAAGAGGTAGTGGCTTTGTGTAACAATCACACAGCTTATTGGGTCTCTAACATTAACAATGAGACAGTGTTATATTGAAACATCAAATAATATATTTTCGTGAATGTCTAAGGAGTAAAAATACTCTCAGTCGACTATGAATCGTTTTATGCAATTTTGGCCTGTGCATATCCCATAAGAAAGCACGTCCAAAATTCAAATCAGACAGCTGTTAATTTTTAGTCCTCACATGTTGATCTTTCCGTGGTATAATGGCGTGCATATACATGTAGTAGTATCATATAAATTAACTGCTGATTTGCATATTTAATGATTTTTCGTAAGTAGGCTGATATGTCATGAAATGGTAAATTAAATTTCATGAAACTTGGTATAAATGTTGAGCTCACATTGTTTTAACATTCAAATAAATACATAATCAGTTTCGTTCAAATTAGTAGCGAAATTTCATATTAAATGAACTTTCCGAATGAGTTGCCTATGTCCAGGAATACAGCATCAAATTTGATCAAACTTTGTACAAATTTTAATCTCTCAGTGTTGTAATACTGTGCAAATACATTACGCAGTATCGAGTTTATTGTTTGATAAAATAATATCGATCATATCAATCCATAATCCAATGACAGTAGGTCAGAACTCGTAAGACAATGGTTGTAAACATAGACACAAATCAGCACAGAACAGACAGTAAGTAGACGGTACACAAACAAAGTCATATCCATGAAAGAAAGATATATGGACCTGGCCAGAAGAACAAGAAGTAATGTCAGCTGTTTCGAAAATAGTAAGCGCTTCCTGCCCCACATTTGGCACCCGCCATATATCAATCTGTAAGTCAGATAGGTAGTGGTCACTAACTAAGGCCCAATGCACATTTGATGAATTTTCATAATTACTGTGATATATCTAGAAATGCTTCATCAAATTTGATGAAACGTCGTACAGATGTTGATCTTACAGTAGTGTTATGAAATGCAAAAATATATAGTTCTGTCATATTAAGTAACTGATGATTTGCCTGTTTTAATTAATTTTCGTAATTAGGCTATGTCAAGCAATAGTTTATCAAATTTCATTAAACTTGCGCTAACATTTCCTTAATGTTGAATGAAAACACTAAGCAGTTTCACGTTAATTAATTTTTAATTTACATATTTAATGAACTTTCCGTAAAAAGAGTGATATGTCTAGAAATACTTCATCAAATTTGATGAAACTTGGTACTGAAGTTCATCTCATAGTGCTTCAATACATGTTCATTGACAGTTAGCAGTAAAATTTATGAAATGCTGTACACGTGGTAATCTGTCAGTGTTATGATGCAATACAAAAATGTTTGGCAACATCAAGTCGATTATCGACTTTGTAATTAGGGTGGCAACCCATACTGGTTTTACGTTTTCACGAACATGGAATTCATTCTTTATCACAGACCCAATCAATGAACAGGATACTTTCCTCTCATCGGACTCGTAATCAAAGTAACCATTAAAAAGTTGAAACTTTGTCATCAAGGATGACTTGATAAACTTCAATACATATATTGTACTAAATGTGTTACCCTAAATATATCTTAATTTGATACAGATCCATCACGCAATAAATATGTAATCTATGTCAACCATTTTGTTTTGTGTAATATTGCTTCAATGTATAGGGTTTACCAGTAGGCTTAGCTATATCTTATAGGTGAATTCTTCCGAAATTATTATTTGAAGGCCATAGTGGTTGGAGCTTTATAATATAATAATATGTGTATCAACTAAACCGATCTTAGTTTGATACAGATGAACCGTGAAGTAAATTTTAAGTATGTTGACAATGTATGTTTGTGTCATGTGGCCCCTGGTGAATAAGGTATAGCTTAATATCCGTGTCTCGTAGGTCAATGTATCCTAGGTAAGCATGTCCAAAAGTTTTACTTGAGAGATGCTGATATTGATACTTAAAAGAAAAACGTTACACTAGGGTTGCATTCGCAAACACATTTGGAGGGGGTCGGTGGGATATTTCGGGGGGGGGGACAAAAAATTTACAACATGCCAGGGGATGTAAAAAAATGACATTGCAAAAGGCCTGGGGGAACTTGAACATTCTTTGAATATCAAATTCCTTTCTGAACACATTCGGGCGGGTTCATTTCCTGCCATTTTCATTTTCGGCGGGCTGTTCGGGTGCACGTCATAGGGTATATTAAACAATTTGTTGGTGACCTAAGCAGCCATTTGAGGCACATGATTTAGGTTATCATGATTTCTACTTACCCAACCCCTCTGGTGTGCAAAACTATCCTTTATAATGACAAGAGGTTCAACTTAACCTTTCAATAACAATTTGGGACATGAATTATTTCTTAACGTTTTCCCATTGGCAATTCATTGGGTCTTGGTCAGTTTTGTATACGAAAAAATACTTTTCCTCATACACTACAATGCAAATTTTCAGGGTCCATATATGCACAAATTTTGCAAGTTTTATATTGGAAAAAAATATTTACATTTTATTATACACTTAAAAAGATAGCAAATCAACATTATCGGCGAAATTTCGGTATCAGATTTCTTGTACACATAAGCATGTGTAACCACACTCTTCTAATTAAGTAAAATAATGTAATTTATTCAGGGTCCGTATATGCACAAATATTGCAAGTTTTATATTGGAAAAAAAAAATTCTCAGTGTTACCATAAATCCCAATGGATAGTGAATCAACATTTCGGCGACATTCCAAAATGAAATGCTTTTTACACATATGCGCTTGTAAACACCCCATTCTAAAAAGTACATTTATTTTACCTGCCACTTCAGCGAAGTACATTTACATGAATTATTATCATACATATTATGCCTGTATTGCCATTCTCCAACTGTTTAGACGGTACTGATATGAGTTGTGAGGCCACTCTGTCAACACATTTTCAAAATCGCGTACCATTTTTAGTCTGAATAGGACAACTACAAAACAGGTATCATTTTAAAGCTCTGACATCGCTCTCCCTTCTTGCAAAACGCCATACGCGTACTTACACAAATAAGCTTTATAACAGTATTTCTAATAGAGATGACGAACATCCACAAAATGATTCTCGGTACTTGAGCGAAATCGATAAACTGGGGGTAGAAATGAATCGTCAATATTTCGAATATTTCTTCACTCATCGGACTCCTTGTTGGACATGACCTTCTGCAGAATACGTGGATTATGTTGACAGTCGAAATTCGTCGAAATTCACAAGACAGAGGCTTAATAAACGGCCCAAAACTGCCGATCACACTTAGTGGGTAATTTGTGACCCAGCGTGACCTGTACTTTATTAATGATGTAATCTGGTCGATGACTGGCTAAAAGCCGGAATACATTACCATAATGAGTCGCAAATTTTGGAAATGACCCGGACTGCTAATCCGCTCAGAGACTCCTTTCTAAGATGGTAAATTCGGCATATTTGACGTCTGAGGACATGTTTAATTCTTGGAGATAAACTGACTGGTACGGCTATTAAATCCACTGTGCATTCATAGATATCGCGAGCTGCTTGCTCTAACTCTAACATCTGTTCATCATCGATCGACTTTAAAATTGAAAGCTGCGCGCTGGCGTGGCGCTAGTATTTTGATCCGATTTTTGCGGGCCTAATAACTTTCGCGAAGCGATGAGGTGATGTTTCAAAACACAAAAACCCACTCAGTTTACACACTCTAGTCTATGTTTTCGTCCACCGCCATTTTAAGCTCAAAATAAATTTTCTTCAAAATGTGAAAACCTGTGTCGACATCTTAATGTTCAAATAGTTGGCTTTAAAAGTGTGCCATAAACCCTTCCTTGAAGTGGAATGACCCAACAGCGGAATAATATCAAGAAGTGATACGGTTGTCATCACTCCGATCCTTAGCAACCAATTTTTTTGTGAGTACAGCGAGTAGAAAGCAAGGTTGATTTAAGTTGATTTCGTGGCTAATTTCCGAGCATCCTTAGGAAAACAGTCGTAACCAAAGCATGCATGTATGATTCTCGTGATGTGTCCGCACTTTGACTCGTTGCTGCGCGACTCGTCAAAATACAGACACATCACTCGAATACGACGCAATATTGCCCAAACTTCGTGTAATAACCCCTAATTACTCTCATTTAAATATAGAGATATAGACTCCCATGTATTTTGATTTGATATATTTGGACGAAGAACTTTACGACCACATTTTGCGGGGGGGACGGGCGGGGACTTCAAGATTATGGTTAATCAAAAGGGGGACTTGAACACATAGTGAGTTTGTTAGGGGGTATAAAAAAATCTGAGAACTTTTTGAATCTTCTCTCCCAAAGAAGTATTTGTGAGTGCACCCTAAGTCTACAATCACAGACACCCCTTGAGGCGAGGGAGTGAATGCAGCCTTTCAGAACAGTATAAAATGCTATTCTGCGTATGTTTCTGACAGCCATTTCAGCCACTTGGATGGCCACATCAGCTTATACTAATTTGCATATTTTATGATCTTTACCAATTAGTGACATTTAACAGAAACCTCTGAAAATGCAATATTAATTAAACACATCTAGGGTGGGGGAAAATCAATGTAATGTCCATTACTATGCCATATATTTCCATGGCATACTTTTAGAAGTTCAAAGTGATCGCCAGGGAAAAAAGGAGCAGTAGAAGATCCTTGAAGATCCAGGAAGGTCTTATTGTTAAATATTTGGAGTGATCAAACCCTTTTTGATGGTGCTTTTTAGAAAACTAAGATATCTTCCCATCAAATGGTTGTCATGGAAACAGATTGAGTGAGTTGAGGCATCACTTTTGTTTTTCAAAACCCATCAAAAAACCTTTTTTCGAAAGTTTCCTTGCATTCTAAGCCATATTCAATGGCATTTGACACAAAATGATTTTTTGAACAGCAATATGCTTGCCTTTGGAACAGGCTGATCATTTTATTTATCATAGTTTATCAACAACCTTTTTCTGAAAGTTTGTTACATTGTCTGCCATTTTCAAACGCATTTGACAACAATTGATATTTTGAGTCCCGATATGGTTTAATTGCAAACATGCTGCATGAATATAAAGATCACTTTTGCTTATCACAACCAATCAAAAACCTTTTTTTCGAAAGTTTCCTTGCATTCCCTGCTTTTTTCAAAATTGTTGCCATGGAAACATAGGGGATCAAAACGGATATAATTTTCTAAATAAAGAATTACATAATTATGATACTGCGGATAATAATAATTCCGACTTTCACGAAAATCTCAACATATGGGTAGTTTTGTTTGTTGGTTTGTGAAGACTTGCCTTGACTAATGTGTCTTTTATTTTCTTGTTTCTTCTCAATGATCGGGTTTTGTAATCTTAGAATTCGTAATTTTGACCAAGATATATTGAACATCAGACGCCTGTGTTTCTAGGTTCATGTTTTATAGCTTTGCTCTTCTAAAAGTGTCGTTACAATGTTAATAATTTGACTTGCTGAAGCTTGTGTAGGGGACGCTGTGACTGTGTCTTTGCTGTTCGTTCGTTCGTGTGTTTGTTTGCGAGGTCTTGCCTTCATTTATGTGTCTTTTCTTGGTTTGTGTCTTCTCAGTGATTGAGGTTTGTAGTTTTAGAATTTATGTTTAGATCAAGATATATTGTCCATCAGTCGCTTGACTTTATGTGGTTTTAGGTTCATGTAGATTGATTTGCTCTTTTAACAATGTTGTTAGGATGTTTAAAATGTGATGAAAATGCTGTCAATGCGTCGTTGGCGTTGTATGTAGTTAAATATTGTGTCGAAGGCACTGTTAAAGCTTCGTTTCTGTTCGGTTGTTTGTTAAAATTGTGCCTTCATTCATGAGTTTTGTTTCTTTTGTGTGCGATTATGCTTTGTTTTGGAATGTTGCATTTTTATTGATTGTTTGTTAAGCCTTGTGACAGTGGCGCTGTTGGTAAATTCTAGTCGGATGAAAACCGCATAACTTGAACAGCCGATTATTGGCTAATATGATCAAAAGGTGCTAAGTGCATTTTCCATGAAAGTAGTAAAGTAAACTATGCATAACTAATAAACGGGGTGCAGAACGTCGTTTCAGGCCAGATCGACGGTTTACATCCCATCAAGTTCTGTGTGGGCGCATGGCTGTCATAGTGCGTTAGTTTTTTTGAGTTGCTTGTGGGAAGTTGGTTGTGGCTACTAGACGAAAGCCTTCATCAGGGAAAGCATGATCCACATAAGATAAATATCAAGCATATGCCCGGAATAAGATAAGAGTTGATATTGTCAGAGTTACAGAACAGCTTAAAACTCAAGTTTCCGATGGAGGTTATTTTTACCTCGTTTTCCTATAATTCTTATGTCCTAAAACTGTCCCGATACAAAACAATTAACTGCCGATCATCTAAGGAGTACACCTTTGCTTTATATCTTACATGTTTGTAATTGAGAATAATTTCAGCATTCAAAACCAAATCTTTCCTGGTAACAACTTAAATGTCAATCCATGTCAAGTAAAGTCCGCCATCCAAAACTGATCCTCTTCCAATCAGATTACCGCCTAAAATCCAAAACATTACAACTTTGCAGATGCTAATTCGCCATGTATGGAACTTCAGAATTGTCGGTGTTAGATAATATGCTAAGCCGATTGGAAGGTGTGAATCACGTTAACACTGGTATTACCAGAATCAAACTACTACTCGAACAGCATTAGCATGCAAGGCCGTGTGTGGGAACAACGACTACCTTTCCTTGTGAAGTTTGATTGAATATGAGTTTAGTGACTGTCCCTGCACGGCGAACTGTTGTTTCGTGAGTGTTATGGGTATTTCCAAAGTCTGAAACCACTTGGCAATTGCGATGCTACATCGGTAAAACAGAAGTGAAAAGACGATTCGTTGAGCCAGCACCTGGCATAAAAGCTAAAAATGGTCGAAGCCAGTTCTGCGTAAGACTTCGATCGATTGACGACTACTATAGATTGCTGTATTGACTGCTACTAAAATCAAATTTTTCAAGTATAACTCCTACATCCGGCCCTTTTTGTATGACATAGCTGTATAATTCATACCTCATCTCACCCCATAAGAAAGACAGAGGCCATATTGTTTCTGTATTCAAATGCATCGCATCCAGACGTAGCCCTGCTGATCAAAATCGTACGGTCAAACGTTTTGAATCACTCAAGGACTTTCATCAGAAGAACATGAAAATTTGTACCATTCTTGAGATTGCTAATTCAGCAAACAATACAGGCGATAATTGTGGTTGTGTTGCAGAATCTTCAAACACTTTCAGTAAAACATGTAAATCAAGCAGTAGAGAACGAATTCATTTTTAAATACTCCGACTGTAGGTATAAATTTATTTCCGAATTGATAAATAAACTAATACGAATTGAAAGTCTCTGAGTGTCCATAAGTGGTTGTTTACATGTTCGTCGCCCGGGGTAGGTTTGGGATCCAGGTGTTTTGGTCGCAGCCCAAGTTCCTTCTTGCATTTTTTTTATTTTATACTAATACGTTTGACTATGATATGTATTGCCAAAGATTTACCCTGCCAACCATTGGTGTCTTGCTCTCATCATAGCACTGGATTTCTTAACATTTCCTTTTCTCCTTCACTGTGTCATCCATTTGTCCTTTGACAATCTAACGCGAAGTTTTGTCTTTACGTTGCATCACTCCTTGTCTGTGGTTGCATCTACTATCTGATGCGTTTGATTGCCTACTGCGCTAAAACCAGCAAGGGTAAATTACACATCTGTGGACGCTGTCACCAGATGAACACCGAAAAGGGACGCACCAGTAAGGTATAACAAAAGAAAGGGGAGAAACTCTGTAAAGTCCTGTCCAGAGGTAATCGGTATACCCAGTGGACACTTTATATTCATGTATTCAGAAGCAAACATAGGGCAAAACAAACTTGAATATCCATTTATGAAGGAACAGACCGGAAAGAAAACCCTCCAAAGAATACATGGTATGCGTTCAGTGCACGTTTGTAACGTATCTGAGGTGTGTTTATACTCTTCCGGCTGGCCCGGCAAAAATGAAGTTGGTCGACGTGTCTACACCGCATCGAACTATAAAGCCTTGATCTATGATCCAACTTAACCACACAAGAGGTGAAAGGGTTATCAATTGTAACATGTAAAGATTCCATTATTTCTATTAGTGACCATCTCGTTCACAAACATATTTTAACTTCAGGGGTATACTGAACATTTCCGTATAAGTAAACGAAGGGGCAAACAAATCAAGAACAAGAACGGGAAAGGCTTCATTTACTCGATGTTCGCCTTTAACGTGTTCAGTTTATCAACTGTGTTCTTGCAATACGATAAGGCACTTTCTTGTTAGTCCTTTTTCAAATTACAAAAAAAGACACGTGCTACATACGATGCAAGTTTTAGAGCGATATATCATGTGCCGTTCGGTTGTGTGCTCGACAATACGACCGTGTCTGCAGATTTCACACCCTGATATTTGACTTTGAATTTTCAGCTGATCCCGTGTACTAAGTTAAACTAAAAACAGAAAGGATCTACTATTATCTCTGTAAACCAGAAAGATTCGGATATCTCAACCTCAAAAATAATAGCTACGCAACTCCAAGGTTTTTCTCGGAAACAGGACGGGAACAATAGTCAATGCTGGATTTTGCACAGTAGCTGAAGCTGTTTTTTTCTTCGAAAACATGCAATGTAATACATAATGCTTATGCAATCTTTGGCCTAAAACTTTCGCCCTCTCAGCCATAAACATCAGTGTGCTACCAGAACATGTCAGTGCAGTCGCGTTAATCTCTGTCCATTTTGAAACATTTATTCCTTATACTCAACTACCCAACGAATCAAACAAGGATCGCAGTCAGGTTCTTAGTACGTTCGCAAGGAGACATAAACGATCACTCTTGCGGAATGTTTTTACTAGTTTTGAGAACGGAAAATGTACTAGTCATCAGTGTGTCTTCGCTTATCAAATCGACAAGTTTATTAGTAACTTACAAGCTTTACATCCTTCACTGTGAAGTTGTTTTTATACAAAACACATTTTCGGGAAAGCGGACGTGCAAGGGAAAGACACCGCGAATGAATCCGATAGTGGCGCAAAACACTCTATTCAGAATCTGTGCATGCACGTCCGTTTCTGATGCACACATCTCGGTATGTGATTTCCGATTCTCAATCGAACCCTACATCAAATCGTGGTGAACTCCGAGCACAGTCCCGCATATGAAGGCGATCCAGTGGCCACATAATGATGTATTGCATAAACTTCGGAGTTTTAAATCCATCACTGTAAATTATAAATACATATTTCGGGAAAGCGAATGTGGGAGGAAAAGGCACCACGACTGCGTCCAACAGTGACGCAAAAAGTGTTTTACCCAATAATAGTCAGGCATACTATAGCTATTTGTTATATCATGCAATTTTAAAACGTGTCTAGACATTGACATCAAAAGATATCAATATGTCAAAATGTTTTGTTAATATATTATTTGTTATAACACGATTGGAACTAATTTGGGAAAATTGGATGAGAGTAATTATTAGGGAAATGTAACGAAATCTAAATTTTTACAGCTGAAATTTTACAAAATCATTGAATAGTGTAAAATTTGAAATATTGTTCTCATCGAACAAAACAACGAAAAGACAACGATTATTGCATAACTCTTTCATCGGATTCATTTTCATGAAAAAAGTTCATTTTTCTGTAAATGTACTAAAGAAATGAGACAAAATGCTTAAAATTTCACTACTTGACGGCTTTTGAGTCAGGGCACTTTTGAAATGCCCCTGACTTTTTCCTGAATTTAAGGCTTCATAAACATTAAATTGAGTCAGGGCACATTTTAAATGACCTCGACTGACTTAACTGTAAATCAATCGAAAAGCTTCATTTTGGTCGAGGAAAAGTGACAAACTGAGATTATTACTATTGTTTCAGTAATGAAGAAACTACAGACAAACTCTCATATTTTCATTCAAATATCAATATTGTTGATATGTTTTGAACAATATTGCATTAGATACTATCATGCACTGATTCTTACTCATAACATTTCAACAGCATCGTAAATTTTGATTAAAATCTTAAAGATGGTAAGCAAATATGGTGTAATATTAGACAATTTTCTAAAATTTTTGAGAAATTTTGCCAATCCAATTGTCCCAAATTAGTTCCAATCGTGTTTTATATTGTCTCGCAGGGTTTTACGTTGGTTCATAAACTTACATAAAAAGAAAAAGATATGATTTCCATAACATTTTGTTTTATCTAAGTGACTGATCAATCGTTTTTGCTATCGCTTAAGCATCCCCGTTTTCGCTCGAAAAGACTATGTCATCAATATCTTCCAAACGCATAGATCGACCTGATTGGTATGGCCGTGCTTCCAATGTGTACTAACAGTTATACAAATATCTCGCCAATTTTTCGCATTGGTGCATGGGCTATGTCTTGCTTGACGTTAAGTAAGTGTATTAAGCATATATTTGTGATTTTATGATGAAATATTGAAGATGAAAATATTTTGACCGACTTCAGTGTCAGTTTTCATGCAGCAAGCGGTTATTTTCTCCCCAAAACGTTGACCAGCCGTTGTCAGAAGCACATACATTGCCATTTCAGTGTTATAAATAGCTCTGCACTTCACACACGAACCACGTATTCCAAAGTATCATAGTTTATATTTTTTACCTCTATCGATGATTTAAAGCTTATATCAAACAATCTGAAGGTCAAAGGTTTCTAGTTCCGACTTCAGGTCTGAAGACCACACCAGGACACTGACTCCACGGCCTCAAACAGCGTTCATCACAACACAAAGACAAAACTTCACATAAGATTGTCAAAGGACAAATACCTCACACAGAAAAGGAGAAAAATAAATCTTAACAAAACCGGTGCTAAGCTGAGAGCAAGACACCAAAGGTTGGCGGTATAAATCTTTATTGGCAACGCATATCATAGTCAAAAGTATTAAAATTGAATAATCCATAGCACGAAGAAACATTTGCTCAGACCAACGGATGCCTACCCCTACCCCTTTGGACGGACATTTCTTCAACCTCCATATGGAGTGACGCCGAATTTTCATGCTGGTGATATTGAGGGGGCTTGGGCCTCGAAGGACTGATGTCCAGTGTCAGTCCTAGATACCATCTTTTTATTCAGAATTCGATTTACTGGAATTTGCTGCATCAAAGCGCATAAAATAGGGGACGGACGCTCACCACTGCGGTATTTACTAAACAGGTCATTAACCAACACTCACTCCATCATAAGTTTGAAGCCTACGGATGACAGTGGATCACGTGGTCTGCCTATTTCCCTTTGCGAAAGGTTTGATAAATTTTGCCCAAATAATGCGATAAAACGTCGCAAAATGTGTGGAAAGAACATTTGTTGGACATTTATTGATTCTTGAAGCAATAAAACGTGTCAAATAATATATCTTTTGGTGATTTGCGTACCTTTATAAAGAGCTGTCTTTCACGTTTTTAGCCTTTCCTATTTAAGTTAGATGAAAATTATGTTCAAGCTAGCATATACGCTAGAGGTGGGGATTGCGTTGCTTTTAAATATGGCTTGCATGCTGCAATTTTTCGGTGGTACACGTAGTTTTTGAAAGTTTCTTGCTAATGCGAAACACAGTGAGAGGGACTGTGAGTTTATGAAGACCATTTTAACGAAACTAAGGATATTTCCCAGTGTGAGTTGTCGTTGAAAGGCTGGCAATAAAATATCCCAAATCGATTTTCTGCAGATGTGTCGATACAATGACCCAGGTGCAACGGTTTTGTGATCGTCGCTGGAATTTGTTAGTCCCCCGGACGAAGTCTGAGGGGACTTATGGTTTGAGTTCCGTCCGTCCGTCCGTCCGTCCGTCCGTCCACGCAGATATCTCGAACATGTCTTAGCCAGTTTCTTTCAAATTTGGTACAAGGGTAATGCACTATGGCATACGTATACACCTCCATTGTTTGTTGGTGTGGCAAATATAATTAGCGCCAATTTGCATTATTAGTGATTTTTGAAAAAAAAGAGCTCTGCATTTGGCAGGATCATGTCAAGTAATAGCTAATTTGCATATTTGAATTTTTATAATAAGGGTGCTAAGTCAAGAAATACCAGACATTTAGTAGTATCATGTCATTTAATTGCTAATTTGCATATTTTATGAATTTTTGTAATTAAGGATATATGTCTATACATAAGACAGCAAATTTGATGAAACTTGGTATAGATGTTGATCTCAAAGTGTGGTAATAGCTAACAAAGACAATCAGCAGTCTCATGTCAATTAATGGCTAATTTGCATATTTAATGAACTTTCGTTATTAGTTATGCTATGTCCAGAAATATTGCACCAAATTTGATAAAACTTGGTACAGATGTTGATCTCAAAGTGTTGTAGTAGCATGCAAAGACATTAATCATATCATGTCAATTAATTGAGTATTCGTATATATAATTCATAATTATGCTGATACGTCAAGAAACACATCTTCAGATTTGTTTAAACTTTGTATAATAATTTATATTAAATCATCTTGCTCTAACTGTGTATAAGGACATTTATCAGTATCATGTAAAGTAATTGCTGATTTGCATATTCAATGAATTTTCCTAATTAGTGTGCTATGTCCTGTAATATTGCACCAAATTTGTTGAAACTCGGTACAGATGGTGATCTCAAAGTGTTGAACTAGCATGCAAAGACATTAATCATATCACGTCAATTAATTGTATATTTGTATATTCAATGAATTTTCATAATTAGGCTGATACGTGAAGAAATACTTCTTCAGATTCGTTGAAACTTTGTTTAGATGTTGAGCTCATCTTGCTTTTAACTGTGTGTAAGGACATTTATCAGTATCATGTTAATTAGTTGCTAATTTGCATATTTAATGACTTTTACTTATTAGTGTTATACGTCCAGAACTTCTGCATCAATTTTTATGAAACATTGTACAGATATTGATCTTTCAGCAGTGTAAATTTGAATAGTGACATCCTGTTGATAAATTATTTATTGACTTATTTAATGACCTTTTGTGATTAGGGTGTTACCCCAGATTGGCTGAATAGGGAAACAATGTTTGTAATGAGAGATCTATATTCTGAATGACTGCAATAAATATGATGACACTTGCTACAGATGTTGATCATACAAAGATTTACCAGTCAAGAAAGGCGTTTTAATTTTAGCCGTATCAATAGCTAATTACAGGAAGTCTATTCTTTACTGAACAAGAGGACATTTTTGGTTCACATCAGGTGTTCTGACTTTTTTATGTCAAGAGCCATTACTCAGACATGCCTCGACCAGTTTCTTGCATATAATTTGAATTTTGACATTTCAAAAGCCAGGGCATGGCATACCTAATTCTATCAAACTTGGTAAGATGATATAACCCTATGCCACTACTTGTTTACAATCGAATCAAATAAGGGCATCAGTCACAGACAGGGCATTGGTACCCGCATTTCTAGTTTCATGTGCATCATATCGACTCCAATTTTTAGTCACTTCGAGTGACAAATTCCAAATTACAAGGGGGGACTATGTCATCGTCAATGACTTGTTTTCAAAGGGATAAATGTCACATTATAATTGCATGATTTCAAAGCCAAACCAATGGCCATGAAGTTCGAATGTAAATTTCCACATTAATGTTGCTAGTTTAGTTCTATTTGTGTAAGCCTCAGAGCTTAACTTTTATTGGAGGAACGAGGAGAACAATAACCGCTTCCTTTCTCCCTGTTTCTGTTTGTGTCTTTGCCCCTGTCTCTTTTCTGTCTCTACCTATAGAGACACAAACGTTGTCATACAGAAAATCTGTCTATCTATCTATCTATCTATCTATCTATCTATCTATCTATCTATCTATCTATCTATCTATCTATCTATATATCTATCTATCTATCTAACTATCCATCTATCTATCTATCTACGTAACTCCAGTCGTGGCAGCACGTGTGACAAACTTGCTCTGAAAACCAGCCTGAAAATAAGTCTCCGGGGTCACATTTCAAAATATTTCCACTGATGTATAGTTAAGATTGTCTTCAAGACCCCACAGGACAAAATGGGTGTTTCTATAACACAGTTTAGAGCAAAAATTGGACTTTCTCTGGTGGCGATCCAGATAGACATCGGAAGCAACCCAAGATGGCTGCCCTCGTCATACCACTGCTGAACTGTCAACTATCATTGTCGGTGAAATTGTGTCTGGTCGGTCTCTTAGTGATGGCAGGTGACGTGGTGAGTAAGCCTGGACCACCCAAACTAAGGTCTGCAAGTACCACAACCACTCGTGGGAAAGAATTGGCAACTAAAAATGATATTTCAGGTATCAATGATAAACTTGATAAGATTATCGACGAGTCAGAAGCAATTCATGCGAAATTAGTAGAGGTACTGCAGAACAGAATGGATAATATCGAGGATGAGATGTCAGAGTTACGTGAAAATGTCCAGCAAAATACAAATAAACTCGAAGATTTTGATACAAATCGCCGACTTAATGAGAGAAATCAACCGGTCTTTGCATCAATTAAAGAAAGAAAACGACGATCTAGAGAACGGTGTTCAGCAAAACGACCAGTCTGAAAGCTGGGGCGTATCCGAAGAGAAAGTAAAATCTATCTTGAGGGAGAATATGAATATAACCGAAGACATTGAATTTGAAGGGGCCATCGAATACCGAATGCACCAAAGATGCGCCAATTTTTGCCATGTTTTCCAGATTTAAAGACAAGTCATAGGTTCTGTTTGCTGCGAAGAAACTAAAAGGTACGAATGTGAGCATAGGAGAGGACTTCTCCAAAAGTTTACGAAGTATTCGATCAAACCTTCTATCCTTTCGTAAATCGTTGCTGGAAGACAGTCCTCTGTTAAAAACGTACGTTCGTTACGACAGGCTGACTACTAAAGATGAACACGGCAACACAGCTATATACAAGCTCAACGAAAACTCCGGACAAGTATACAAAGTCATGCAATTCTCAAGCTAGGGTCGTGGCAAAGGTCCAAACAACTCAAAACTGTCCATTCTGACCTGGAACATTAGGGGTTTAAAGCCAAAGCTACACAGCCGTGAGTTTATTTCTTTCTGCTCAGAGTATGACATTGTAGGTCTCACTGAAACGTTATGTACTGCCAAAGATTCTGTATATTTTTTGAAAAGCCATGCTGTTTTTACCTTCCCCGCCACAAGGTACCACAGTAGAGGACGGCGAAGTGGCGGTACTGCTGTCTACATTAGAAAATATATTATTGAAAAGATTAAACAAATACACTCTCATCTTCAAAATTGTATTTTTGTACGTCTTGATAAGAGTCTGTGCAATTCAGTTAGTGATATCATCTTTTGTTATTTCCGCCCAGACATTGTTATTGACTGTATAGATTCGCTAGAAAATCAACTTGTGCATCTTTCACTTGTACCCTGGTAGTTATTTTACTATAGGAGGTGATCCTACGGATGTGGAAAATGACTTCATGCTTGATGATTCCACGGATCACTTGCTAATCGATGATGTAGTTTATCATCAATCATTATTTTCAGAGCCACGCAATTCAAAAGATCACTTTGTCAACGAGGCGGGAAAGGCTCTGCTAAACATCTGTTGTAATTTTGATTTACACATTTTAAATTGCAGGATGGCCAATGACAAAGAAGGTCATTTTACGTGTGTCACACCAAACGGTGCAAGTGTCGTTGATTACATCATCATGTCAACTGGTTTATTCTCTCAGGTACATGTCTTTGAAGTTATTCCAAGAATAGAATCAGACCACTTCAATCTCACCTGTTGTTTGAATTCTGTAAGAGGTACTAGTAGAAATATTCCTTCACTACAAGTAATACTAATGCACAGAGTACACGCTATTATTTCTAAGAAAATTGTAGAAACACTTTCAGAGACAAATTGGTTTCCACAGATGTAATGGATACAATTCAAGAAGCCCACATGGCCCTACCAAATGTAAGTCGTGCAATTGAGAAATTAAATGAGGCCCTTCACACTTCAGGTGCTGACGGAAGGTGCAGCCAATACAAAACAAACATTTACCCAGCCGCCCTGGTTGGAAGGCCATATCAAAGGGCAAAGAAAACTATGCAAGAAAATCTACAGCTGTTTAGACAGTTGGATACTCCTGATTCGTTGGATAATTATAAATTGGCAAGAACATTTTTCAAACAGACATGTAAAAACGTATCAGAACAGTATAAGAAATAATTTCAGAGATGCGGCAGAAAATAATTCAAATGCTTTCTGGACTATTTTGAAGTCCATAATTGGCCGCAAAACAACCCAGTTAATGAAATAAGCATTCAAGCCTGGTATGAGTATTTCAGTAATCTGTATAAGGAGTGCATTGATTCTAACATCTGGGAAACACAGTTTTTATCCTCCATTCAAGAGGAAATTGAACAGTTTGATTTAAGAAACGATGACTTGGATCAGGATTTGACAGGGTTAAATGATCCTATCACCGAAAACGAGGTTTTGAATAGCCTTGGAAAGTTAAAAACTGACAAATCTCCAGGTCCAGACGGGCTCCCAAATGAATTTTTCAAATATTCAGCAAATGTAATATTACCTTTATTGGTAGAAATGTTTAATTTTATTTTTGACACTGGAGAATTTCCTGAAGAATGGCCACTTGCTCTTATTGTTCCATATTATTCAAGAAAGGTGCTACTGATGACGTTAACAACTATAGAGGAATAGCCCTACTAAATGTGTTGGGAAAATGTTTTACCTCTATCTTAAACGAGCGTTTAACACAATGGTCGGACGAATCTAGCATTCTTTTAGATTATCAAGCAGGATCCAGAAAAAATCACAGTACGATTGACAACATTTTCATTCTACATGCAATCATCCAAAAATATTTAAGTAACAGACGTGGAAAGTTGTGTCTTTTCATCGACTTCTATAAAGCATTTGATAAAGTGAATCATTCACTTCTATTGTATAGAATCATTCCACCTGGTGTCAATGGTAAAATGTACCACACTCTTTATTATATGTATAGTAACATTAAATTCTGTGTTTAGTCAGGTAATGTAACCTCAGAGTACTTTAACTGTCCAGTCGAAGTAAGACAGGGCTGAATTCTAAGCCCAATCCTATTTATTTTTTTTATTGAAGAACTTAATTCCATGTTCATGTCAACAGGATATATGGGAATTCAGTTCACACAAGAGATGTACAATCTTATTTGTTTATTTAACGCAGACGGTGTAGTATTATTTTCAGAATTTTTGAGCAATCTTCAACGATTGATTGATATTCTTTACCAATTTTGTATAGAGTAGCATATGCAAGTAAATCTGGGTAAAACAAAGGTCAAGATCTTTCGAAAAGGGGGCCATAGGTCCAGATTGGAAAAGTGGAATTTTGGTACCGATGTAATTGAGACTGTATCATCCTATAAATACTTGGGCTTATTGTTATCCTCTAGAAACAACTGGTCTAAAGCAGTTATTACACTAGCAAGTCGAACACTTTGATTTCCGTTCTCACTGTAGAGTGTTTGATACCATGATTTTACCCATTCTGTGTTATGGCTCTGAAATTTTGGGAATTCAGTACTATGACTTGTTAGATAAAAATCTAGAGAAAATGGTGCAGAATATTTTTAGGGGTTGCACGCCATACCACAAATGAAGCTGTACTGGGGAATCGTGGCCGATTACCTATTTATTTTCATACTTTAAAACGTTATATACGTTTTTGGACGAGACTGACTCAGATGCCTGAAAATCGTCTCCCTCGACAGGCCTATCGATTGGACGCCATACATGGGCAACGTCTGTAAAAAATATCCTGTTATCACATGGTTTTTGGTGTTGTCTGGTTTACAAGGAAGTGGGTAATATAGATTTATTCATGTCAATATTTGAGACAAGAGCTTCAGATATCATTAAGCAACAATGGCAAACAAGATTGTCACTCATATCTAAACTGACATTATGCAGAGAGTATAAAAGTTTATTAGAGCCAGAAAAATACCTAACACTTCATTGCAATTATAAAGTAATTCAAACATTTGCCCGTTTCCGTTGTGCTGCCCTTCCTCTTGCAATAGAGAAAGGGAGAAGACATGGTATTGATGCATCTTCAAGATTTTGTAATCTATGTACAATGAATGTTTTCGAGGATGAATATCATTTTTAGTGTGTCCGTTGCATAACGATTTAAGGAAACTTTACTTGCCAAATGAAATTATTGTAAAACCGAATTTTCACAAGTATTAAAAACTGCTCAGTTCAAACAATACTGATCAACTGGGCATTCACTGTTATTTTGTATGAAAAGCCTTGAAATTGAGAGAACCACACGTATACAGTGATTGATGCATGCATTATCTTCACTGTTTTTTTGTATTACTGTTGACGAAATTATATGTATTTCCCTTTCTTTCTTTCTGATTTGTATTATTCTCTGTCACAAGTTATGTATTCTATATAACTTCTCTTTGTATATGGGCCGGTGGCCTTGGAATGCAAATAAATACTAATCCATCTGTGTGTCTGTCCATCTGTCTGTCAGTCTGTCTGTCTGTCTGTCTGTCTGCCTGTCTGTCTGTCTGTCTGTCTGTTTACTTAATGCTATTTCATGATTTATACAAATGGAATTTTATAGTTCGTTCCTTTGTGGAAAAAAATCACCCGCAATGGTGATCAGTCGACGAAACGGGAACGCAAAGTGCATTGCGTGGTCAACTTCCGGTTCGCTTGGTCTCGAGACAAAGATGATCTCGCTGGTGTAGAACACTTCTGTTCTGAAGATATTCAACCTTTGTATTCGGATCATAAGATATTCATAACCGACTGCCGTCAGAGGGATTCAAAATAACGGGTTTAAATCTCAGCTTTTGGTAAACAACTGCATCTCGTTGACGTTTACACATGGTAAAAATAATCTATCTGTATTTGTTAGTTACGTGTGCCAAAGAAATTCAGCATTGTAAAGTGAAACTTGATCATGACACAACACAAAAGATCGTTTGGGAAGCCAGTAATGATTAGGCCACGTAATTTTAGCCTTTTGTTTTCAGAACATTATATGAAATATTGATGTCATCAACTTTTTCGTACTCCCATAGAAATTTGAAAGGCTGAAATAAATAATCTGTCTCAGTCGTTATGGGGCAAGGATGTGATGAACAGCAGAATGAGCGTTTGCTTCATCCATTGAAACTTCCTCCCACACAGAAATTAGCCTGGCAGGATTATAACACTTGCACTTTTTATTGTGATGGCGCTGTTGATCGGCTGCCTTTTTAGTCTGCTCTTCAAGTTTTATGCTTTACCGACTTGTCCGGCGTGTTTTACCTTGCCTTTTTATTCTGTTACTTTTTAAAGACTCAATGCATCTACTGTCAACTTTACTAGTGTTTTTACCAATCCTGGGGGCTGTATTTTCTCATTGACTTTTTGAATGGTCTTGGCTCAACGCTGGCAACATAGCAGTACAATATTAGTTTTTTTTTGTGTTCGTGGCACCTTGAGTTCTTCTTAGTAGTCTAGTCGGAAGGAAGGGTTCCCATGCACCCCATGGATATATTTTTAACCTACATTTTTGTGATCCTTAAGGTGTATGGTTAATGAATTTCGATGTTCCCAAAAATAAATATTTGGCGCCATCTTGGACGCCATCTTGGCCGCCATCTTGGATTTCAACAATGGGGTAGTGGTCACATATTTTCTGCTCGACGGAAACAGAAACAATGAAATATTATAAACTTTACATTTTTAGAAAACCCAGACCATGGCGTTATTATTGATATATAGCTTAATGGGGATAAATTAATATTTAAACGTCGATTAGACTTTATATCGGCCATTGACCGTAAATCGTAAAATTTGCTAAATTTAAAACCCAATAATTAAGTTCCCGTTCCTCAAATTACTTTTTCATAGAAAATTTATATATTTTTTGGAAGGACTTAGCGCAATAAACAAGAAAAACAACATTAAAAGTATGTGTCTTGAGATTTAGTGGGTGCATGAGCTTGTTTTCTTAATACATGGTATGCCACATATCCGTGTGTAATATAAGGTATAGGGGTAATGTTTGCCTTTCTGCTTCGAATCATGAATGATGAAACCATAAAAATATTACATTTTTTGCAAGTGCTGAATCAGGCCTTTCTAAAAATATATAGTTTTATGGGGAAAAGTCGCAAATTTTAAAGTTACAAAGCTTAAACCTTTCAGTTTGTGTAGATTTTAAGTGATTTTTTGAACAAAATTATAACAAAATTATAAGGGGTAGGGGTAATGTTTCCCTTTCTGCCTCGATTCACGAGTCATGAACCATATAAATGTTATTTTTTGTTGAAAGATCGGAAAAGGGCCTTTCTAAACATGTATAGCTTTATTGGGAAAAATCGCCTATTTGAATGTTACAAAACTTAAACCCTTCAGTTTGTGTCCATTTTAAGTGATTTTTTAAACATTATGCACAAAACAGTTAGTCCGTTGGCTAGGTATCGAAATCATCCTCTCTAAGGCATTTTACCCAATATGATTTTCTGTTAGCTAGTATTCTCAGCTGTCAGAATCTGCCTATTTTCCATTTAACTGATGGTGGGTAAGAGTGTAACGACTTGTTTTGTAGGGGGCTGTCACGCCCTTACTAACATATTTACCGCTAGTCGGAAACAAAAACAACAAACTACCATACAATACATTTTTAGAAAGCCCAAATAATGCCCTTACAATTGATATATAACATAATGGGGATAAATCAATATTCAAACATCAATTAGATTTTATATCGGCTATTAAATGTAAATTCTAAAATTTGCTTAATTTCAAACCCAATAATTAAGTTCCTTTTCCTCCATCCAATTTTTCCAAGGTATTTATACATTATTTTTAAAAAACTCAATGCAATAAAGAAGTAAAAGTGTATCTTGAGATTTATGGGGTGCGTCGATTGTTTTCCTAATATGTGGTATACAGTATACCCCTCTATAATATACACATAAGTGTAATGGGTAATGTTTCCTCTCCTACCAAAGGCAGGGAATGAGGAAGCCACATAAATGTCATATCTCTGAAACACTAAGGCAGTTGTTTTTCCAACAACATATGGCTTGATGGGGTTAACTAAAAAAAAAGATTTAGTGACAATGCCTAAACTCAACAGTTTTTGTTACTTTACTGATATTTACTTGTTTAAATGAACATGAAAAATACTCTTCAGGCATTAAATACCACTAAAAAAGTTAAAATGATGGTAAATAAAAGACGTTTACTCATTTCAATAACTCAAGCAAGGTAAGGAAAGTTAATATCTATATAACAGCTCGGATTTCAACAAAATCGCTTAATTGATATAACTTTTGATGGGGCATCACAGTATGCGTATGTTTTCGGGCAATTTCGACATAAGGCTTCGATATGAAAGTACGTTTTAAAGATGTAAACAAGTTCAATACGCATAATTTTAAAAATAATATGTCAAAAATGATATATTTCACACCCACAAACTCTAAATTGGATTTCATAGTCTTCATGCTAGATGGATATGACAGCAGCAATGATTGATCCCTTTTCTTTAATTGTATCGCGAGTAATATATAGGCAATAAAGCGCTATTTGAAAGGGATACCAAACGGTTTTAACCGGTAAAAACATATACACACGAGCTCCACTCCTGTGTATAAGGAGTGGAATGGTCAAAACCGAGTGGTATACCAAACCTATAGGGGTTGTTCATTGCTTTATGACATGCCTCGATGTGGGTGCAAATCAGTGCATTGATATAAATAGGAACATCCGGGAAGTTAGCGGCATTCCGACTTTTCCCCACACAGAAACTGGGCAGTTTGGATTATTCATACCTATCTTAATCCTACTGTTCTTAATGTTTATGTCGTAAACACATCTATCGCACACTTTTAACACCTTTCCCTGCTTCTTGAACCCGGTTGGTCAAAATTGGCTGTTCTGGCCTTTTTGATCATCCCTCTTAAAATGTTTGGATAGTTGACTTGGAAAACAATTAAAATTAAAAGTTTCATTAGCAATTAAGCCAAACACCGGAAAACACAGAAAACATGGCTCATTACGCGTTCTCAGTAGGTGAAAAAGTTGAGGCCCTCGATGAATATAAAAAGTGTGAAAGAGGCTCCCCACCTAACTATCCAAAATGTTTTTGTGTCGCTTTTGTGTTTGATTCGTTTCAAAAATGTGTTCCTACATTCTTATCCGATTGTTTGTGTTAATAAAAATGTTTGTTTCGCCTCGGATATTTGAAGGGAAGTTTGTATTAGTGTGTACGGTAATGTATTGTTTGTGTGGGGAAAGCTTATGGCGAGACGCAGCCGGACCTATTGTGTTACAAAGTTGATAGAGTGGCCCTTCGACGCTTGCGTTTCGAAACCCGAGTGTGGTTTCTCATCAGTCGCAGTGTAGATTCTTTCCTTAGTTTGTGTTTGTGAAAAATTATTTTAATGCATTTTAGTGGTCTTGCTCTTCGAGTAGCGAGGCAAGTAAATTAATGTTTGGGTCTCGTTGTGAGTCCGTTTGGTGGTTCAGTTTATTTGTTCTATGTTTCTTTACTTCAGTAAATTTTGTTTTGATTAGTGTGTCTTTTAGATTTTTGCAAAGGTTTGTGAATTTTTCCGGGGTACGGATTTTATGTTTTCTGGATCAAGATACAAGTATCATGATCGATGTGTTTGTTCTCGTACATTTTGTTTAATAGTTCGTGTACTTTGTTTACTGTTTGTTTTGTGTCGTCACTGGCTAGTTGTGTATAATACTTAGTGTTGCGTAATTGCCTTTCGCATTCGTGTACGTAATCTTTTGTGTTGACAAAGACAAAAACCCGACCCTTGTCGAAGGGTTTTTATGGTAATTTGTCTACTGTTTGCAAGCTGGTTTATCGCGATTCTTTGGGCACGCGACATGTTTTGTTTCCTTGTTCGAAAGGGTATCTCTAGAAGTGCGAGTTTAGCAGCTTCAGATAGCTTTCAGGTTTTTGTATTTTTTGCTGTTCGTGGAGTCCAATTTGACTTTTCTGTGAATTGGTGTTGTTGCGATTGTTTGTGTCTCATGATGTAGCGTAGTCACATTTTACGACTATATTTGTTGACATCCTGAGGTGGTTTTAATCTGTTTGGTTTTGTTGGTGTCCGAATGAATGTTCAGGCTTTTGCCTAGTGCTATTTTTTGGAGTTTCATAGTTTGAGCGATGATAGGTTCTTGCTGAGTTTCATGTTGTTGTCGGCTTTTCTTTGGAAATAGCTGATTTTTTTCCACGGCCATTTTTTTCTGTTACGTTGCGGTGATTTTTTATTTGTTTGTGTGTTCTATGTCATTTTATGGTGTTTTTTGGTAGTTCTCTTTTTGGAGTATTTGGTGGCCCTGAAAAGGGCCGCTTGGTATGGGTTTTTGTTAACGCTTGGCGAGTTTGTTTTGGCGATGAGCCTTGTTTATGCTTCTTTTCGCCGATTCGATGTGCTGGTGAGTTAGTGTTGTATTTGTAGTGACATGTGTGGAGCCAACTAATTTGTCATGCTTTGTAAAGTGTAAGTGACATGTGTGGAACCAACAAATTTGTCCGCATGCTTTGTAAAGAGTAATTTTAATTCATTGCTCTTGTGTGGGGGGTTGTCAACCTGATGTAATCGCAAATCCTCAGATTTCCATCTGATATAAGTATGTACGTAAACAAGAAGAGTAAACTCATGACTTTTAATAGACGGGTAGGCTGTGACCAATTTGCAGCCAGATTGGTCACAGCCACCCCGTCTAAGTCTGTGTGGGGAAAAGTTGTCATGGGGTGAACATTGTACTTAGAGGTTATTACCCAATATCGCCTGTTCCTGTGTCGTATCAGCATGAGTGTAATTTGTGCTGCGTCAGACACGAGACGAAGTCGAGTGTCTGACGCGGCACAAATGACACGAAAGCTGATACGACACAAGGAACAGGTGATATTGGGTAATAACCGATTTATCATATACCCATGCCCATAATTTTATTAATAGTACGAAAAACCTTAAATTTTGAGGCTTTACTTTATTACGCCTATGTTTATGTGAACAGGCTTCATTCATAAAGTATACGACGAAGTCAACATCACGCATCACATCAATGAACCCCCAAAAGAAAGACACCCGGATATAAAAATCGTCATACAGGAGGAACCTTTTAAGGTGCAATATGCTATTATAGTTGTAACCGATCAAAAGCTGTGCTCAGCTTTAAATCTATTCTGATTTCGATCGTTGTACGGCACGGAGCTCGGGCGGAGAGGGGACGCCATTTTGCTTGTTTACCCTGAGAGTTGCCATGTCAACAGTCATCGCGCGCGCAACATCGCTGTCACGCCACGCGCTCACTATTTGTTCGGGGGTAGACCGTGCACTGTGCTGGCGCCATGCGAACGGCAGAATGTTTGCTAGAGCTTGGCCAAAAAAATACAAGAACTTTAACAGGAAAACCATGGAAAAACATTACAAGACTCAAGATTTTATTTCCGTATTTTGCAACCAGAAATACCCGTGTTCCTCGAATCCCTTCAATTTCTTACGTCGGCGTAAGAATCGTCGCTTCGCAGGCCGGGAGCGGCGGCCATTTTGTTTGTTTACGTTATTTACCAACAAATTGCTAATGTAGTTCGGGAGAACTCCTAAACCGATGACGTTTATCGTGCATATCTCGACGTTTACCGTGAAATATCACGGCTGATATTTTACGTTGAACGTCACTAGGATGTAGCAATATGGGCATGGGTATATGATAATGACTGTTGTAACCCGGTCCAGTGAAGCCCTTCGACCTTTTCGACGTCCAAGTAGACGCTTAACCCTAGATGTAAAATATTCATGCGCGCACTGCTATTTTGACTTTCGTTAAAATCTGTTTGATGCTGGTTGATAGTGGCAAAATTGTTTGCAAATACCCCGTATGTAACTAAATGTCATATAGCATTAAATGTTAAGAGGCATGTAATAAAAATATTATTGCCTGAATACATGGGTGTATGTGCCCTCGCAGCAGGAGACAATTTGCCCTCCTGGCGTCGGGCAAATTGTCACCTGCTCTCGGGCACAAAAAGGCATGTATTCAGGCAATAATATATAATATTGTAACCGTACATTGAAACTTGTGATGAAAATAAAAACAATGTGAAAGAAACCCACTTTGGAGATAGGAATGGCAAACTGTGCAGTATATCATAATTATATGCACAGTCACGTGACCGTCTGGGAGAAACAGAGCTAACTATTATTCGTATTACTTTTAATACCATACGGGAACACGAGAGAATCTTCTTTCGCTCAAAACCAATCACCATTAATCCACAATATAGCTTCTCCATAATATGATAGATGGATCCTCAACACCTTACCCTCCTTACCAGAAAACAAGAGATCATACCCAATTTGCCGAAATTACTTTACAACGCAGAAGACTATATAATCCCAGTGAGGATTACATTTTCGACTGGGTACTATTATTGAGTAACAAAATATTTCTTGAACTAAAACCCGAAAAGCCAAATGTCACAGAACACATTCAAATCATGTAACTAAATAGTAAACAGAAGGCGAATAGACACTCTATACACCAGGCAATAAGATGGCGAGACAAACCTCAGAAAATGACTAAAAAGGCTTATATTCCCATTGACACCTCAGTGTTTAAAAATCCTTGTAAGTGTATCTATCATTAGTTTCTTATCATGGATGACATTTAGCCAATGTTAGACTGACTTCTTTGAAGTATAGACCGTAAAAACGGACGTTTTAGGATCCATGCTTGAAGACACCATTCCATCAGCAAGACCGAATCAGAGAGGCCAGATTGATCTAACTTTCGAGTTAGATCAGCCACCGGCAGCTTTTTCATAAATAACACACAGGAGAAAGTCATACTAAATGTTTTGTCCAAATGAAAGTCAAATTTTCACCGCAACAAATAGAGGTGGCCATCTGTAAGCCAACCGAGAATAAATATTAGCAAAGATAGATATTAATTGAGCCTTTCCCATTTCAGATCCCAGTTACTCATACAACGGGGGTATAAGCGAGATATAGTACCTCCATTACAGCAAAGAGTATCGAATGTGTTGAAACCCAAGTGGCCCCTATTCAGTACCACGTAGCCTACAGGTACACCTTAAAGGCATACTTACCAGGCCAAAATACCGAGTGTTGAATTCCTTCAAAAGTGGCAACACCTACAAAGACACCATGTCAACCAATTTGTCACCCTGATCTCTAACTAATTACCTCAACACCCAATAAAGCACCGGAACACAAGACAGTTGTACATCACAAAAATTAACACAGAGATCGAAGACACTCACTACACAGAACGCAGGATGGAAGACTACAAAGACGATTCTTCCAATAGGCAAAAAGGAGGCTAAACAACCCAAAACACAAACATTCAAAGCAACGACCATAGGTCAGGTTTTCCCTTATACTACGGTACAAAACCAAAACCAAAAGGCCTTTCAAAGGCCACCGCACTTCCCTAAAATAGTACTACCGTAACACAATGGCAAAACATGACCACACACAAAATTGTGTTGAAAACTCAGAAACAGAAGGCGTAATGAAACTAAAAAAGCAAAAATAACTGCACAAAATGATAAACAAAAGATCTCAAACACAATATTACAACATACCAAACATAAACGAAACACAGTGACCAACAAAAAACATGGATTTACTAAGAATCTTTCTTCACACAAATCCAACAATTATAGATATGAACGCTCATTGCAAAGGCTTGAAAATAATTCAACACCAAAAGCTCCAAACAGAATCAATCTCCTACAAGACACAAATAAATTCATAGTGAGAATGAGACTCCGATAATGATACGACAAAAAAACTCAGAAAAACAAAATCAAACATAAGTCCACACGGACTCAACATATAACACAGGAAGCACTAGACACACAAATACCTGGAAGCTACGGTTAACTATAGTTGGCATTTTCTTCCTCAATGCAAGCAAACCATAAGTCTATTACAAAGAGGTATGTGACATACTATATATTCAGAAAACATGCTCATGCAGCTTCTAAATCACAAGATATACACTTTAAACATTGTTTTCTTCTTTATTGCATTAAGTTCTTTAAAACAATATATAAATACCTTGTAAAATTGTTCGGAGGAACAGTAACTTAAAGGGACAAAGTCAGCCGTTTTTTCGTGAATTTTGTTTGATATGAGATATTACTTATATTGTTTAATATGCGATAGATACACACTTTTCATGTTCTTTCTACTTTATTGCATTAAGTTCTTTAAAATAATGTATAAATACCTTGGAAAAATTGGTTGGAGGAACAGGAACTAAATTATTGGGTTTGAAATTAAGCAAATTTTACAATTTACATTTAATAGCCGATATAAAATCTAATTGATGTTTGAATATTGATTTATCCCCATTAAGTTATATATCAATGGTAAGGGCATTATGTGTGTATTTGGGTAAAACGCCCATGACCAACTTTCCAGAGGTTAACTCTCATTAGAGTCCATGGAAACGAAGGTTTAATGTAAGTAAAATGGAACAGATGAGTGGCTTTATTGTGCGTGGAGAGGTAATCATTGCACCCTATGATATATATATTAGGCACTTGCATTATAATTACCGTGTCAATTGAGGGTAATGCCTTTAAAACGCCGTCTCTCATCAGGTTGTAAGACCTACTTCGAGCAGGATGTGACTCCAAAGGGTACATGTATGTCTACTATTCCACTATATTGATCAATGAAAATCCCAATGAATGCAAGTTCCAGAGTGAGATGATGGCCTTAAAATTGCCAAGGTAAACATGAAGAAATGGCTTGGACAGTCAAATAATATGGCAAAACTTGCCAATATTTGAAAAAACTTTAACAACGAAGAGTTGATTACAAAACCTTCCTACATAATAGGGGCAAAACAATAATATTTTAGAAAATGTTATTCAAAAAGGGAGCCTGAAATCAGAAATAATAAATATTATAGATTTAGCACAATAAAAACTACCAACAATCTGATTACAAGATTTTTAGGTGGGCGTTATACATGAAGAGGTCCTAATTGGCAATATACTTGAGGATGCAAAAACAAAAACAATCTCCACTGTGTTATGAAGAGAATAACTATTTTTGACACATGTGTTGATGAAGAAGGTGGAAATCTTCAATAGCTTATTTCAGATTGGCCTGATAAAAATCTCTAAAAAAGCTGCAAAAACACACGATTGACGATTTCACAATAGTATGAACATTTAACATATCAAATTAATATCATCCCTGAGAACATATCAACCAAATATGGGAACAAGTAGTTTTTGAGAAATGTTTTGACCAAAAGGGCAAACATTGTCTCAAGAGTAAAATTTGCATATTTCGTCAAATTTTCATCATATCATATGAAGATAATCCTGATGAACCTGTATAACAAATATCAAAGCTATTGGAAGAGCAATTTTTAAGAAACAACATTTTGACCAAAATCTGCATTAATTGCCCCAAAATACAAAACGGCATATTTCACCATTACTTGAATACATCATAATTAATAAACTCCTCCAAAACTTGTTTACAAAATATCGAAGCTATCAGACGAGTTTTAAAAACAAAATATTATCACCAAAATGGCAAAACTTGCCCAAAAATCCAAGGTTGCAGATTTCAACATAATTTCAATATATCACATTTAGTTAATCTGTAAAAACCTGCATACCAATGCTATCAGACGACTACTTTTTCAGAAAATAATTATTGTTTAACAACAAATCGCAAAGATTGCCCAAAAGTAAAATAAATTCGAGATTTCACCATAATTTGATCATCCCTGTGAACCTCTATACCAAACATCAAAGCTGTCAGACAAGCGGATTTTGTTGAATTAAATTATTACCAAAAACATGCCTTAAAAATAAAATTTTGCATATTTTTGCACCATTTGGAGAAATCTGAAACGGACAATTGAATACGACAAAATATCTGCCAATTTTTTAAGGTCTGCATCGCTGACAGAGAAGCTAAAATTTTCACTTAAAGTGCCAAGGAAATGGTTTAGGCAAACAGTGTTTTAGTGGATATGATGAGGCCAATATCCAGAAGCGTAAAAGTAATAGTGACAAAAAGAAAGAAAGTACATATCTTGCCTTCAAAATCAACAAATGAAACAAAACAAATTGTGTGGAATTGCCTTTGACGTACAAAAGCGCTTTACACGACGTTCCCTAAATCCTTGCCAGAAATTTACACAACCTCCATAGATCAGAAAGATGGGGAAAATCTTTTCAACAGCTGCAAATCGTGGCCTGAAGAATAGGGAGGGCGTACGGATGCATTTTGTAATATTTACTTGTTTTGTAGTAACTTACGCAAAATGTAATAAGGGTATCAGCTTTTTTAATAATTCGAATTTGTATTACATATATAATATATAACTGATTAAAGTTTTAAAGCATTAACATATATTTTATTGACTTTGGAATGGTATTGCAAATGTTGTTTGTTAGGTGATAGCTCCCCGACTTCGATTTCAAATTAGAAAGACTTAATTGCAGATAGCTATAAATTAATATTCTTACTAACTAATCATCCGAGGCAGGTAACTACTAGATTCTGAATGGTTTATCATCATATATCTGAGAGAATCATCGGTAGACAGCTCTTAGTTTATTAATTTAAAATACAATTCAAATTATACCTAATGTAAATAGAGGATAGCGACTTTGTTTCTGATATAAAGCAGACAACTAGCCACAAACAGGTAGATACTTAGATAAAATAAAATGTACTAATATATTAAATAAAATGTTTTACATCTGCCTTCGCAAACAATAAAATCAAGCCTCCGTAAAAACAGGGTACAAAACGGACATACAATAACCACTTCACTTTCATATTCGTTGATAAACATTGCCACATTGAACGTAGTCAATACAGGGAAAGCAACTCCACACATCGTTCGTGTCTTGGTTGTTTGCATTCAGTGTATTTAAAAGTACTTTTGTTTCACTGTCTTGTGTAAAGAACTGATACGGACAAGCGAGACACACTCTCAATCTATGTGTAATTGTACAGTCTTGACTCCAGATTGACGTCACCGCGTAAAACACTACGATCCTTTGACGCTATGTTTCGAACGTTGCCAAAATTTCTTCATCAGTTGTCTCAAATTCATCTGCAGTGAATAAATTGTCTTGAATAATCGTTAGATTATAGGTATTACTATGTTTTCCAAAATAAATTTTGTCTTCCGTTTAATTAATCCAGAAAGTTCGGGTGTCTAATTATGTTCGACTGCGTTCAATGTAGTGTTCGTATTGTGTTTACTGGTTTGAAAGATAGATATATGTGGTCGTCAACATTTTTTATGTCGTACGTTCCTGTTATAGGGTTGTGTTTTTCTCTGTAATGTTGTCCTTGTCTTGCAAATTTTGTGTTTTATCACTGGTTGATGGGTTATTTTAACGCTTTATTATCATGTAATAAATACTGTACAGAATGTCATTACACTCCCTACATCCAAGGGTTTGATTGTTATCCTTATGTTTTCTGATAGTGTTTTCAAGGCCAGAATGTCACTGTGCCTAATTAGTTCTATAGACAAGATAGCGGAACATAAAAACTCACTGCCAGACATAAAATACAAACAACCCATTCATGAACAATGCATGGAGTCGCTTTCCCTTTATTAAATACGGATTGAAAAATGCTTCTTTGAAAGAGCTTTGCTACCATAATGTTGATCCAGCCGCCCAGATTCGGTTAAACAAAAATGTAAACTAATTTAGTATTTGTCGGAACAACGCCCACTGAGGCTGATTTGGTACATGATCACTTATTCTGCACTGTTCGTAACATTGTCGAAAGTTGACTTGGCTCTTGATACAAGGAAACTGACGCCAATGGACGATTACTTTTACTAACCATTAAAAATGTCACTAATACTGGGAATAAGTTGATTTCAGACGCCCTTGTATAGCGTTATATTGGTAACCAAGCACTGGTAGAGAGATGCAATCTCGACATTATTATATGCTGTTACTTATTTATGTAATCAGAAACCACAATTTTTTTATTTTTCCAAAACACGTGAACTAGTTTTATAAAAGGCGTTTTATTAGAAAAAGCTGATACCCTAAATACAAAACAAGTAGACAATTTTATTGAAAATACTCATACCCATAACTCATTACACTTTATGTACGCTGTTACAAAGTGCGTCTTATTACAAAATGCTGAATTACAGATTGACAAAGCATCAGCACTGCGTGCCTGCAAGAATAACAGTTAAATGATATCTATTAAAAGTATGTTTAGTTAGTTCAATGAAGTTTCCAAATAACCATGAAACAACCATATAAGTCACATTCTGTAGGTACTACAAATGCCATACTTTTAGGCAGCAAGTTATGACGAACTGAAGTGGTGATTCTCTGAGAAAAATTAGCATGCAAATTTATTTTGTCATTTCCATTGGAAAAAATCAATATCGTTTTGTTTCAAAAACAGGTACAACTTGTCTCCCTTCTTTTCATCACACTATTCTGTATGGCTTTAAACACAATCAGTGGAATTTTTTTTTCAAAAATGCTATCTCCCCTTTAAGTGATGCATAATTTTCCAAATCATTCAAATTGAGAATTGAGAAGAATGATGTACTTAAAAGTACATTTTCAGAATTTTTACAGCTAGTCTAGGAATTTGTCTACACATGAGAGACATGGTAGAATTCACTGTGGAATCTCGGATGGTACACATCATAATGGATTATGGGAAATGTACAGTACTGTCTTAAATTAACCGACCTTATGTAAGCAATTTCGTACAGCTTGTGTGAAACTGAAGCTGCACTAATACATTTTCATGAAGAGCACCTTACAATACATAATTTCCAAGTCACGGGCATTGTAAAACAGCACGAAAAGCAATAAAGTTTACAGGTAATTAAGAGAACGATTTTCTTTAAACTTAAAAATTGGACAAATAAACAGCGGAATAAACAAGAAACGGAAAGCTGGCACTATAGGACACCTATCATTTTGCTAGACACCAAAAACCCATTACATTACTGGTACATATAATTTTTTTTTTTCATGTAAAGATGTAAAGAGTTCTGAACTTCACAGTGGTCAGTTCGAGATCAGTGAGAGCATTGGACCCCATGAAGAAGAAGGGTTTAGTCCTATCGAAGTGGTAGGGTTAGTATAAGCTCAGAGTTTAACACTGATAGTGATGATGATGATGATAATGATGGTGATGATGATGTTGATAACAATGATGATGGTTATTATTATTAATATAATATAGGGCTCTGCCCTTTGTGTCGCGCGAGGGGATAAAATGGCAATGTTATTTGCATTGATTCATGATAAAATAGAATTAATTGTTACTTCATATACGTTTGTATGACAACTATGTCCAGTTTCCCTCTGAAGAAAGCAGTTCACGTACGTACACGACGTCAAACCCTGCAGCAGTGCAGGTATAGATTTTCTGAAATGTGTGAAAATGTTGGACAAAAATTGGCAATGTTTACCATGATAACAGCCTACGTGTTGAACAAGTGACGTAGAGTGTCATCATTGTAATTGCAAGAGAAACTCCACTGCCCACCTTCCACTTGCAAGCTGAAAACTATAGCGTTTTGTCTAAAAAGTGGCAATTATTGAATCTAGTTATTGACACAGGGGCGCTTTTCTGAAATTCATTCCCAGCATTCATTGCGTATGCCGTCGTTCATATTCATGACAGTTTTCTCGCTTTTTCTATTTTTAGGCGTGGCATTCATGATATTTTGTATCAGCGACAAGGTGGATAATAATACTTACTGGCTAATAAAAGAGATATATTTTATAAATGGCATGTAATAAAATAATAATTTGCACGTTTCATATTTGTTCATTTACGAGTACTCAAAAAAAACATGGCGGCGCCTATGAAAATAGGGTACAGTTCCGGTTACTCGCATAGTATATTATGAATCTGCGCATGCGTAGTCAGTAAGCCGCTGGCACGACTTTTATTGATTACTATACAGAAAAACAATTGCGTATCCTTACAAGGCATTGCAATTGTCTAGAATGTGCCTGATGGTCTTAAACTACTGTTAAATTAATATGAAGAGTGATAATGACATGATAAAAAGGTTTCGCAAAAGGCTGTCGGAGGATGCATTACTCATGGTTCACAAAACGTTCATCGGGACTAAACTTGTATAGGCCTAAGTTGCTTAGAACAGTATTGATTGAGTGTACTTAGACAAGTAAGAAGCAGTATAGCATAATTTTGTTAAATGTTTTAACTTGTGAAAGTAAGATTTGATGATTATTCATATTACATTACGGGAAACCTCCATTAACTTAGGAATACCCGACTACCCTAGAGGATCAATTTCACAGACCTGCCTTTCCTACAATGGCACTACAATGGCACCAGCTGGATTAGATAAACATAACAATGGAACATTCACACCTTGGGGATTAAAAGTCTTCTGTTTGTCACCCGAGTTGGTCAGGCAAGAACTCGGGTTTCAGGTACCATGCAAGTTAATGCAGCCTTCCCCTAATGTATGATCGATGTGTAATATTTAATTTGCCAAAGCTGTCTAAATAAGGGTCTTATTTTAACCTTGTTTTTTTTTTACACAAACAATTAATTCCCTTTATTGCCAGCCAATTTTCAATTTACACATATATTCTCTTTTAATTACATTCGAAGGCTCTATTATAGTTATTATCAATATGTGTGCAGATTTATAATATTTCTGTTTAGAGTTTTAAAAGAAAAGCTTAAAGCGTTCGATTTCGTTTTGATGCTTTGTCCGTGTTGTTTGTCTTTAATAGTGATTTTTTTTGTCATCTAATAACACGTTATTTATTTTTTACTTAAATCTTCCCGTAAGTGAGGAAGTATATGGTTAAAAACTGTATGATATCTGTGTTGTAATTCGAAATAAACAAATAAATAAATAAATAAATAAATAAATAAATAAATAAATAGATAAATAAATAAATAAACAAATAAATAAACAAATAAATAAATAAATAAATAAATAAATAAATAAATAAATAAATAAATAAATAACATACAGAAATTGTGACAATTGTAATGGAAGAGTGATTCAGGGGATTGCTAGTGTTGCTGAATGAGAGGTGACTTTTTGACCTGTTGGAACAATAAAACATTATCTTCTAACATTTTTTAATTGTGAGATGAATTTAGGGAATTTAGAAAAAGGTATCCTCTTACATTGGTTTCATCATTTATTGACATAATGGAGTTTGCAGGCTCCTTAGTGATATCAAGATCTTCTGTATTTTCAGACAATTTGGAATCATTGGCACCTGTCTTCATACCAGGCTCCTCATTAAACATCTGCAAATCTGTGTCTTCAGTGGTAACCACTTTACGAATACGTCTAACATCAGACACGTGTGTTCTTGTTTCTGTCAGTAAACTCTTGTTACTGACATCCAATTCTACAGGTAACTCTGTACTCCCAAATACTCCATCCTTTACAGTGCCTTCAATAGTGCTTTCTTCCACAAGTGATATCATTAACATTTCATCTGTCTCCACTCTTGCAACGTCAACAGCTTCATCGTCCTTCACTACATATTCAAAATGAAATTTAAAAAAAATGCATGTAAATACGTAATAGTTTTTATCTTAATACTCATTGTAAATACTAAGATTGCGTAAGGCAGCAACACCAAAATTATCAGGATAAACCATGACAAACAGAATCATAGTATTTTTTCCGATTCTGTTATCATGCTCACACACTATCATTTTTAACCTTTCCAATTACAACCTAAAGAAAATACATCATTATAAACCCCTCGTATCCTTGAGCATTCTATGTCAAAGTTAGGCATACAGAAATGTACTTTTGCTCGTGTCTGGCACTTGCAATGCATCATTTTGTCGTAAACTAACTTCAGACTTCTAGTTGCGTAGGAGTCATTGCTACAATAGAGTAATTGTAAATGAAATAACAGTCTAGCCAGCTGATGGAAAAGGGAAAAAAAACAACATTTCGGTGCAAAATGGGTTAAACATTTTTATATAAGATTTTTTTTGTTTCTGTATGTGCTACAACCCAAACGATTAAGTCAGTTTGATTCATAAAGAATTGTAAAACAAATTGGTACAAAAACATGTATGTGAAATACAGCGTTTTAAGAAATACTTTGTTGCTTCTCAGCTAGGTGATTGATACTATAGATTGTGGTTCGAACCCGATTGAAAACACTTTATTTTCTCTGCTGGGTTGATAGCTCTGCTGGTGGACAGAATAGTCCCAGTCTCGGGTATAGGGGTCTAAGGTAGGAAATTCTAACAACTTAGCCTGTTATTAACCACTCTTTATAGAGAGTGGGGATTTGGCCAAGCAGCTCTGTCTGTTGATTCTCGGCTAGGTGACTGATACTTAGGTTATGGATTCAAACCCGATTAAAACAGTCTATTTTCTACCCTTTGTTGATAGATCTGCTGGTGGACAGAATTTTCCCCGAGGTTGTCTTACGCCGAGTTAAAGTGATGTATATTCATTGCTTCAATAAAGATTTTGTGTAATGTGTTTAGGTGAATGTACAAGCGTGAGTGCTTCTATACTCTAAAACGTGTGCAGAGGTCTCAGTCAGAAAAAATGTAACAATTTAGCAGATTATTGAACCATTCTCTCTAGAGAGTGAGGATTTGGCCAAGCGGCTCTGTCTGTTGATTCTCCGCTGTGTGACTGATACCGTAGATTGTGTGTTCGAACCCGATTGGAAACACCTTATTATTATACCCTTGGCTGATAGCTCTGCTGGTAGACAGAATAATCCATGGGGCTGTCTTTTGCCCTATTTCTAACGATATTTGTTAATTGCTTCGATGACGTTTGTGTGCGATGTGTGATAGTGATCGTGCGAGCGTGAGTGCTTCCGAACTCTACAACGTGTGGATGGGTCCTAGGCAAAACATCTAAAAACTTAGCCGATTGTTGAACCACTCTTTATAGAGAGCTGGGGTTTGGCCAGGCGGTTCTGTGTGTCGATTTTCCGCTAGGTTACTATACCGTAGGTTGTAGGTTCGAACCATATTTCCTACCCTTGGTTGATAGCTCTGCTGGTTGAGAGAAATGTCGCTGAGGCTGTTTTTTGCCCTGTAAAAGTTATGAATATTCATAGCTTTGATAAAGTTTGTGTGCGATATGTGATAGTGAGCGTGCGAGCATGGGGATTTGACCATGCAGTTATATATCTTACTTCTCCGCTAGGTAACTGATACCATAGGTTGTTGGTTTGAACCTGATTGAAAACAGTCTATTTTCTACACTGGGTTGATAGCTCTGCTGGTGGACAGAGGATTCCCTTAGGCTGTCCTTTACCCAAAAAGCGAGGTATATTCATTGCTTTGATAAAGTTAGTTTGTTATGTATGATAGTGAGCATGCAAGCGTGAGTGCTTCTGAACTCTATAATGTGTGAAGGGGTAACAATGAAGCATCAGATGACCTTTGATATTCTACCATGTCCCCAACATGTACAGCGGATACACATTTTTACGTATTAAATAATATCAGTATGGCACTATTTCTTACTAAAATATTGAGATTTGTCTTGGTGACTTTAACAAAAAACTTGTTTATTTCTAGAAATAATTAACCATGATAGATGCTAACCCGCAAAACAAACAGGTTGAATATCATCCTCATTTTACTTGCTGATCCTAGTTGTGATAGCAACGGTTTAGGCCCATCAATGCATCTCGCAGCTTTAATTGAATTGTTTTGGGTTTACTTTCAGAGGCAATTTTGTCTTTCAAAATGGAATGAGTCCGTATTCAAGGGGTTGGATTTGTAGAGTTTGCTTTGAGTAAAGTTTCTCTCTTACCCGCATTCTCCAGATATTCATCGATAATATCGATCAGTGGGGGTCTTCGTAGTTTGGTAAATACATCCTTCAGGAGATTTAAATCGTTTTCAGATATGTGCTGCTGCAAGCGAAGGTGGTTAAAGACACGATAAGGGGTGGTTAGGCTCCCATCATCATATCGATCTATGTACGTAGGCGACAACAGTTCTTTAATTTGATTACTGTCCTCCGTTGTAAGATGCCTCTGAAGAGTATAGAATAGTTCAGATAGTCTATCGAGACCTACAGTGCAGAAGGATAAGGATAAGAAATATGCTTTTATTGATGTATATGCCCGATATCGTAAACATTTCGGACAAAAAATCTGTACTTATTTAAGTCAATATTGATAAATCGAAAATGAAAATAGTAAATTATAACACTATGTAAATTATTTGGGAGAACAGCATATTTGTAGAAATATAATCAGTAAATTTAAACACATTTACTTTGAAAAATCCCTTAAGCAAGTAACTATTTGTAAGTAACAGACACGTTTGTTAAATGTGAACATTTAAAGGATCATATTATCACTAACAAGTTCTTATAGTGTTAAGTAGAACAGAAAATAAACCGTGTGCATAATATATTGAGCAGTCTAATATTGTGTATTGGCAGATCTGCCAACGATGTGTACTGTTTTTGAAGTGATTAACTCTTATTACTACTCACTGTTTTTTTTTCAATTTTATTTGTTTCCGGTAATTATTGGTTGAGAAACTTGAGTCTTAGAAATTGAAATCTGTAGCAATAAGTAAATGTCCAGGTGATGGAACGACGATTTCGTTCTTTGAATTCATGATCACGTTTTTCTTGGATTTCTGTGGAAGGTATATTATGATCAGGTGTAAGCATGTACAACCAGATCGTAGGCAAATATGAAGTGATTCAAAGGAATTAAAGGCATGTGTCGTTTAGCAAGTCTAGTCTAGTTGGAACGTACAAGAAGTGAAACAACTCCGCCTGTGCGATTAGATAAAACCACTTGGCGGTTTTATAATAATAATAATAATAATAATAATAATAATAATAATAATAATAATAATATGTAGCAATAATAAATTGTCGTAATCCGAATAAAAGTAAGTGTGGTTTTACACGATAATTTCAACATGAAGGTATTTTTGGACAAAACGAACAAACATGATGTCCATTTTGATCCCTATGTTATCATTGCAACCATTTTTGGGTTCAAAATATCAATTTTTCGCCAAATGCCATTGAAAATGGCTAACAATCCCACAAAACTTTGAAAAACATGTTTGATTCGTTGTTATGATCATGGTGAACTTTTTACTTGTGAAGCCTGTTTCAGTTGGAACCATTTGGTGGCTACAAATATTAGGTTTTCGTAAACACCACAAATAAGAGCTATGATGCTCCACACATTTTAAAACAACTGCAGTAGTGCTGAAAACGTCAAATTTTAAACAGGAACTCCCCCTATAAAAGCCGGATTATCGTAAATCTTATAGTATGCAAATGTCAAAAGACCACGCTACTGATAGCACGTGCCGTGTTTGGTAACACAATCCCATCATTTTGCCATGTTTCAAGCGTTCATTATCATTAAATCTTGCGTCTGAAATCTGTGAATATACAGGGACTAAACTTAAGTAAAATATAAACAAAAAAGAATGTACCGTTTTTTGTCGGAGAACGCATATGTCATGAAAGTGCCCATCATGATTATTCAAATTTATCACACGATATAAGCAATGCTATGAGAATTCAAAATCTCCCGCCCAGTGTATGCAAATATCTACATCGTCAGTAATCTCCCCCAATGTGCGCCCACGGTCCTGTAACTTCCCGCTTATGTCTACTACAATGTCTCTATTTGCAAATTGCCATTGAAAAATGCCTTAGGATGCACCAAAACTTTCAAAATATTGGTTTGATGAATTGCAATAAAAAAGTGATATTTCTGCTTAAGCAGCTTGTTTCCGTGGCAACCACTTGGTCGTAAGACATATTTTAAATCCTCTTGAAAAAAAGGCTTGATCACTCAAAACGCTTACGAATCAGAGCATGTAAGGTTGAAAATGTTAAGACAATCTCCTCCACTATACGTGACCTGCTTCCGTAACAACCATTATGAACTTCAGAAAAACTGTCATGTAAACAAGTGCTCTTATTGTTAAATTAACAGCGCCAATAAGTAATAAGCTTATGCACATAATTTACACTTGTCATTACTCGTTTGAGAAATAATGTCCACAAAGTATCAGATGCCACTTACTACCAGAAGTTTACGCCTTTCACTTTATGAGATATATTAACGTAAGTCAAATGTATCAAACCACCTGGGGAAAAAATTGTGCCATACGAAATGCTAATGTTATATGGTAGTATATTCTTTGTACAAAGTACATTTTTTCAATTTTGATTAAGTCAATTTAGACATTTATCTCTTATTAGGAAATTCCAATGAATATACAAATTAGTAATCAAATGTTCTAAAAGAACTAAACCAAATTTTGGTCATTGCAGTTTCTTCAATTTACAGACCCAGTTTTTCAACTTTGATCAAGTCAATCCATATATTCCTAATAATTAAATTTCATTAATTATGCAAATTGGGAATTTGCTGAATTAGAAATGCTTAATGACTTTCAACAAAGTTGTATCATTGGTATCATAGATTTTCCCGTATACACAGTAAGTTTCAAGTCAATAAAGATTTATAACCCTAATGAGGAAAGTACATTTAATATGCGCATTAGGAATTGAAGTAAAAATGCGTAAAGACTTTCAGAAATGTTAAATCATAGTATCTCCCTTATACGTACCAGGTTTCGTCAATTTTGAATGAGTCGATGAAGATAGATATTTTTCATTAGGAAAGTTCATCAAATACGCAATTAATCCATTTCATTACATATCACACCTTTATGTTTTTTTTATAGTGGATAAATATTTAAAGCAAATCTCAACTCATTTTGTACAGTCGTTTTCTTTATATAAAAATAATCGCAATCATACCAATCCATAATCCAATAACACTAGGTCAAAAATTTGTAAGACAATAGTTGTAAACATAGACACAAAACAGCACAGAACAGACAGTAAATAGACCGTACACAAACAAAGTCAAATCCATGAAAGAAAGATATATGGACTTACATGTCTTTTTTCTGAATTCATTAATTATGCAAATGAGCGTTAATAATGCAAGCCATACTTAAGAAAAATAAAAAAAACGTTTTGCAATAAGCATATGGTACCTTCCTACCAAATCCGACTTAAATTCGTTCAGCCGTTCTTGAGATATCGTGTAAATAGACACACACTCACTCAGGCACACAAACGCAGATATCGGGATGACATAAGCTCACTTGTCTAATCACGAGAGCTAAAAACGACTAGTTATGAGAATAGTAAACTACAGATATAATCCAGTATATATTTTAGTCACAAGGACTAGACGTATGTCAAAATTCTTGGTCCTTGGGGAAAGCAGGCTTTCGTTGTCTGCAGGTCTGATGTTAATTCCGAACACTGGGGATTTCTTTATACCTATTAATCACAGCTGTTTAAAAGTACTTGCTATGATTTCATGTTATGAACGGAATGTTGAAGTCTCATATCCACTTTTTATATGACGTCTTCTTAAAGAGGTATATACTGTAACTGCACAGTGTCAAAGAAAATCAAGCGCTTCAATCAGAGGGGTTGAAAGACGGTATAAGAATAGTCCTTATGTTAAGAGATTATTTTCTTGAAAATTACACGAATTTCGCATGTTTCTCAGAAAAATGCAGCAAAATCATCGGGGACGCAGAGCTAAACCAAAAATCACATGTTAGCACAGATACACGTACATCACTGCGTGTATTCAGACGTACGCGTAAATATGCGTAACTACACGTATCTAATACAAAGAACGCGAACGTGCAAAAGTGTGACCGTCTCTCTTCAAACATTGCGTCGCTTGTAGTGAGAAACCAGCTCTCGGCACACAAAAAACCGTTAAACCGTAGTACATGCCAAATGGTTAACAGGAAGGAAGTTTATAGGAGGGCCAGATTCTCATAATAACCTTTGCAAACGCCCGAACGGAATCCCGTTCGGCCACCATGTGCACTTTATGTACGGTTAGATCCATAGCTGTAGTTTACCGTCCGAGCCAACGCCCCGAGCTACAGTACTGCATCTTAAGTTTCGGGCTACTCTCATTCGAGGCCGTGTTTACAAATACACCGGGCATTGCAGATATAAGGTAACACCCTAGTTTACTTCAAATGGTAGGCAAAGCTTCGACTCCTCATCTTGCATCGCATAATCTCATGTCCGCATTCTGCATGGCGTAATGGCATTTCCTGCGTTTTGCATAGCGTAATGGCATGTCCGCATCCGCATGTGATTGGCTATGCCTTTTTCAAGGTCATTGTGATAATTTACGCCATCCTATTCTAGTGGTTTACCAAACAGAGGGATGTGAATTTATGTTACCCACATATATTCAAGCTGACTTTTTATCTCATTTGAATATTTTTTGTATCGTGTGTCACAGCTGGTACTCTAAAATAATTGCCCTAATATTTGTCAGCAGACTATTCGTCCAGTTGTATTGCGTGAACATTTGAACAACATGTAACATTTTTTTCACAACTGTTGACAATTTCAGAAAAAAAATATTCCCTCTTTCACACTGCATAGAGAAGGCTTTTTCCAAATCTATTGCAATGAATTCAAAATTATTTTAATAAACATGACATGCTAAAGTTAAGAACGAAAGTCTTTTTATTGCAAAAATGTTGAGCTAGATGAGGTATAATTCAAATCCAACTTACTGAATATTACTTTGTTGTAATACTGTATTGTCTGTGATACTCTTTCCACAACAAATTTATATATAGAACATGACAACATATTGGATTTTGTGGAAGTACACTGTGCAAATGTGGAGAAGGATGGGAATGTGTACAGACGAACAGTGTTTTTGAGCATGTCAATTTATTTAGGGACAACAAATAGGCTAACTTAGTAAACGAGTTCCTTAGACATACAATCACATTTTTGGATAAACTACAATCATAATACCACCATGTTTTCTCTTTTCCCTAATACTACTGTTGTAAATACTTAATGGGTAGCCAACTGAATTTTCTACAACAGGGCAAACTTATTACTGCATCATCACATAATTTCACCATAATTAAAGTTACGCATCAGGGTTATAATTTAACATTGTTTAGTCACTGTATTTTCATTTTTATGATCACTTTTCTGATGGCATACTTCAACCATGGTGCGATGCATATAATTAGGAGACATGCTTATGACACAAACCAGGATTACATTTATCACATACCGTTTCATTTTTTCAAGTGATACTTTATAGCCTTATTTCAGAAATGCAAAATTATTTACTCACATACTGTGTTTGCATGACACAGTATGTAAGTAAAAAAATTAGCATTTCTGGAATAAAACTAAAATATCTAGTATGAGGGGTATCAGCTAGATTCCTTTCAGATTAGTAAGTATTTTACTCCTTGAGGATAATACCTAATACTGCAGATAAAACAAAAAAGTAATATTGAAAGTAACACTTCAAACACTAGACATGATTTCAGTTTATTTCTCAATTTTTTTTTTCATAAGGTAAGGAATGATACTGTATCACAAACACCTAGTTTTCATTATATATCCAACATAACTCAGAGTGTTAGATTATATTTTTCTCTTCTGTGGTAATTTTCGTATAATGAAGACACAACACAAATATGCAGTATTGAAAGTATCTTTACTGTGACGAAATATCATTTTAATGCAAAAATATTTCATTTATGGGATGAAGAATGATATAATATCATATTAATGTGATTTTTTGAGGAAAGTAGTGTGTATAGACATGCACAATGGCAGATGTTTTTTCTCAACGCAAATATCCTAATTGCCAATTCCATTTCTTTGCATGAAGAAATGCAACAATCCAGCAATTTAAACTTTATCTTCACATTTTAGCTGAAGACTGAAATTCAGGAGTTATTTAGACAGAAATTCCAAAAATGATGTCAAAATGCCAGATTTCACAACAATACAACAAAACCATTCCAAGCTGTTCCTTCATCTTTCAACAGCATTTGTGGGAAAATGCTGATTCAGGACTTTTCCTAGCTTTTTGATAAATTTATCATTGTGTACCTTCTTTGTTTGATATTTAGGATACCCGTATTTCCAAACAAAGAATGAGTCAATTGTGAAGTCATATTTCAGTACTTAACACTGAAAGAAAATAGCAATGCTTCAGTCTCAATTAATACCCAACATAGTTCAGGACTCAATTAAGTCATAATGCAGTATGAAGTACTACTGAAGAAGGGGACAGCGTATTTTATGCACTTTAATTCAGAAAATGACAGAGGAACAATGTTTCTCTTCATCTTATATCTTGTCTCACTAACTTTTACATAATGTGCATTTATACAAAAAATTACAATATTTCTCTGAATTCAATTTGCACTCAAGATTAACTATCTAATGTATGCTAAAAAAAACTGTTTACCACATTCTTTAAAAATTTACAATTTCAACTTGTATTTTAATCATAAGTCAAGATATATTGTGAATTTATTTAGGGCAATTCTCTTAACAAGTAGATTAAAAAAACAAGTACATTAACCTCCAGGGCTCTTCTGCGTGTAATTTGCCACGTTTGACCACAGAGAAACATAGACAGAGTCGCAACACTTGCATGCCTTTCGTTCCATGGTCGTCTCGGTAGACTATTGGCTTTTCATATTAAAATGAGCTTCAAAGGTGTTAAACTTTTTGGAGGCTTTGTTTGTGGTTGATAATTACACGAGATATTGGGAAAAATACGACGAGATGGCATCGTACTGCCAGTCTCGTAGCAACCATAGTTACTTTGTGAGCTCTCAGGCCAGAAACACTGCTTCACGCCAATCACAACATAACACGCCAGCAGTTTCATAAACATGTCCTTCCTTGACGCACGTGTAAAAGACGGTATGACTGACCGTAAACCATTAAGTAAAACCAGACAGTACCGATAAAAGACTTTCGAATTTGGTTCAAACACACTCATTATATATTCATAAAAGTATGAGAGGAATTTTTAAAACGGTAAAACTCACTTTCCTGAAGCTCAAAACACTCCCGTTTTCGCCAGCACGTCAATTCCGCTCAGCACCACACGACAACAAGAACACAAACTTTGCCGAACATACTTTCGCTTAACAATTGGCGAAAATCCGAAAATTACCGAAGGATGCATTGTCGGCACTCTTCGGAAAAGAGAGGCGAGAGCAACCTGAGGCGCCTTAAACAATACCCGTTGCGACTCTGTCTATGTTTCTCTGTGGTTGACTGCTAGAGGGTGCTATTTGACAGAGTGGAGGTTTGACTGTTTGCTATTCTTTACTACAGTTGAAATACATGTGTCTAGCAGAGTTGGTGTCTGGCGAGCATGAAGTCGTATTGAATATGAAACTTGACTCCGAAAACGAAAACGAGGCTGCACCAAGGAGGAAGTCTGGTCGTTTTGTTCTGCAATTTATTGGTCTTTCAAGCCGTGTTCTACTCTTTATATCGACAAAGACTTTGTCTAAGAACAAATCAATACACCGACGATCCGGTGAGTAGGGATTTCTATAAGAAATCATTGTTCGTGATGAAAACTTTCATGGTGAAGTTTCGGACAAGTCGGTCAAGTTCAGGAAGACTCGACATTGACAGAGACAATGGCCTCCAGCTAGAGATATGTAAGCGCGGTACATGCAAATGTACCCAACAATAGAAGTTGTGACAGACACAGCGATGTGAAACCAGTGTTTTTGAAACACTACAAAGCCATCTCAAGTGACAGTAATGGCCCAATTCTCTCCGGTCCGGAGCTGTATAAAGCGATGGCTGATACGATTGATCCAACCAGTATCACTGGTATCCAAAGAATTAGGAGTCTATGGCGGTTGTACGTGAAAAACAACGCCGGTAGAATTATTCTCCTTACAGGCGGAATTAATGTGCGGGGAAAGCGAGCGAACTTGTACGATGAAAACCCCTTTATTTCAGCCAGAAAAGAGGCTTCTGATCGAGTGATAGTTAGAAATCTGCCGTTATCAGTGGACGACTCTGTCATACATAACACATTTACAGAACTCGGACTAAAAGTGAAGACAATAACAAAAGCGAAATGGAGAATAGATGGTAAATTAACAAATGTTGACAATGGTGATCGGTATGTGTTCGTTGAAAAACTGAAACAACCGATACCATCAGACTGGCAGGTTAAGATGGGAGGATTTATTGTCAACGTTCTCTATCGAGATAGATTTAGCTACCAGAACACTGGGAGTTCAAGCAGCACACCTTTCTGCTTCAAATGTCTACAGTCGGGATATGTAAAACCTGAGTGTCGAAATGAAGTAGTGTGTAAGCGCTGCAAACAAAGTGGCCACATTCAAACAAGGTGTCCGATGTACAGCGCAGAAATTCCACAGCAGGTAATAAGTGGAATGGAAAGTGTCGACGAGAATGTTGGTGCTATTCCCGTTGGTATGGAGGTCATGGGCAGTGACGATTTCATCCTGGGGCATGACAACAGTGCAGAAGATCTACAGCCGACAAAAGACGATCACGCCGTGCCAATGAAGCAACCAAAATCACTGACTTTGTTCCCAGCAAACCGAGGGCTGAACAGAAGGTAACAACAGCAATCGCTTCAAACGATGCAAAGAGAACTAAACATGTCAGCACCTCAACAGAACTATCAACTTCAACTCAGTTATCTGACATTGAACAATCAGACTCTGACGCCGACGACTCAGTGTCCTCGAGAAAATCAAAGAACATTCAAAGCAGAGAAAACAAGGCAAGAGAAGCTAAAAAGAGGAAGAGAAGATCGAGAAGGAGATAGAGGTGAAAAGTTTCATTTTTGTAAAGGTGATTTTTCCGTATGTCTCTGAATAATTTGCATTTTTTATCTCTCAACTGCAGAGGTCTAAGAGAAGTGGGTAAAAGAAAACAAATATTCAGATGGATGAGAGAGCAAAAGGCAAATGTACTTTTTCTTCAAGAAACATACTGGGATGAGTCTATTACGACACAAATCCAAAGAGAGTGGAAAGGGCATTAGTATAATTATTTTGGCTCTTATCACAGCAAAGGTGTTGCAATGATTATTGATGAAAAGGTCGATTGTGAAATATTGAAAATAAGGTGTGGCGATGATGGAAGGAAAATCCTCATTTCTTTGAAAATCGATGGCGAAATTTTGACATTAGTAAATGTGTATGCTCCAAACCAATACAAAGATAGAGAATCATTTTTCACTTCGTTGAAAAGGTGGATTCACAAATATGGAAATGCCGATGGTTATATTTTTGTCGGAGGGGATTTCAACACTGTGTTTGACCCCAAATCAGATAAACATGGTACAAAGTCTCATTCATGTATTTCAAAGAAATTATTAAGTATTGTTAAATAATTGAAGTTATGTGACATTTGGAGAGAACTGAATCCAAGCAAGTTACAGTTCACTTGGAGCAAAATCTCACTTGGCCTTGCAAGTAGGCTTGATTTCTGGTTGGGGTCAAAACAAGTACTTGCGTGTATAGACTCTGCTGATATTCGACCAGCTGTAAGAGCAGACCAGAATGCAAAATCCCTAAAAATGTGTCTGTCTCATTTTCCTAGAGGACCTGGCTACTGGAAGTTCAACACAAGTTTGCTGAAAGATGAAAATTATAAAATATTAATAAGGGGTGTTCTAAATGTTACAATTAATGTCTATGGTAAACAATGTGATAAAAGAAATCTACTCGACATGATTAAGATAAAAATTAAAGAAGCTAGTATGAAGTTTTCAAAAACGAAAGTAAGAACAATGAAAAACAGACACAATGTCCTACAAAATGAAATAGCTAACTTGGAGGATACAATAATTAATCAGGATATGAAGAAAAAAAGAAAGAATTAGCGGAAATTTACGTAAGGCAGTTAAGGGATATCCAGATCAGATCCAGAGTGAAATGGTACAAAGAAGGGGAAAGAAATAGTCGTTATTTTCTAGGGTTGGAAAAGAAGAGATATAGGGAAAAACAAATAAAAAAATTAGAGGTGCATGGAAAGATAGTTACAAAATTAGATAAAATTCTAGATGCAGAACGATAATTCTATCAAGACTTATACAAGTCGCAGGGAACAGACGAGAATGAACTTTTACAATATTTCAATGATATCTATATAAAATCTGGCTTCAAGAAGAGTGATGCTAAATCATGTGAAAGAATCATTACAGACGAAGAGTGTACAAGAGCAGTAGGGCAAATGAAAAACAACAAAACTCTTGATGGAATGCCAATTGAATTCTACAGGTGTTTTTGGGATACTTTGAAAACAATTACTGTCGATGCTTGTAATGAGGGGTTTGAGATGGGAAAGTTGCCAGCCTCACAATGTACTGGCATAATTACTTTGATACACAACAAAGATTCAAGACTTGCATTAAAAAATGGGAGGCCAATATCATTGCTTAACCACGACTATAAAATACTGTCGTGTGTGTTAGCAAACAGACTGAAAGGGTTCTTCCAGCATTCGTTTGTTCTGACCAAGTTGGGTACATCAAAGGAAGATTTGGTGGGCAAAATGTGCGAGTGATTGAAGACCTCATTGATTTCATTGAAAAGGAAAAGAGGGGAGGAGCGATTTTATTTCTTGATTTCTGTAAAGCTTTCGATACAGTTGATCACAAGTTCATGTTCCATGCATTGGAAAAATGTGGTTTTTAAAGTTCGTTTATTAGATTGATCAAGACAATTTACACCAACTGTAATAGTGCTATTGTAAACAATGGTTGGATCACACCAATTTTTAAGGTTGAAAGAGGCATTCGACAAGGGTGTCCGCTATCGGCTCTATTGTTTTTAATAGTTGCTGAAGTCTTAGCACAAATAATAAGAAACGATTATAGTATAGGAATTAAGGTGAAAAACAAAACAATTAAAATAACCCAGCTGGCTTACGATACACATTTCTATATTAGCAAAGACAAGTCGTTAGCAAGGGTGCTCAATCTAATTGACCAGTATGGAAAGTATTCTGGTCTCAAATTAAATAGAGACAAGTCAGAGGGACTAAAATTGGGGACATGGAAAATTTAGATAGTCTTGGTTTTATTCCTTGGCCGGAAAACCTATTAAGGCCCTCGGGGTTTATTTTGTGAATGATGAAAGTGAAGTAATACAACTTAATTCGGACAATAAAATTGAATAAAATACAAAGTATGTTGAATGGCTGGAGGAAACGACATCTCACTGTATTTGGTAAAATAACGATTCTAAACGTCTTGCAATGTCAAAAATTACTTATCTAGCCTCGATGATAGAAACACCAAAATATGTGGTCACACGTTTAAACAATTTATTTTACGATTTTCTGTGGGATGGAAAAAAAAGGAAAAATTAAAAGAAGTATAGTTATTAACAAATAAGACAATGATGGGTTTCACATGATTGACGTTGAGTCAGCAATAAAGGCACTGAATTCCAGATGGGTCAGAAGACTTATTAATGGTGGCTGTGCTCTCGCTGTCGCTCGTAACTTTCGTAAATTACGAACAAAAATGAAAATTTACGAAAAAAAAATGAATGCCCGATCGGCCATTTACGAACGATTTTGTTATTTTTGAAGCCTGATTTTCGGTCAAGATTGTGAATTCCGGGGAAATACTGTCATATCCCGTCTTTCAAACCCTACGCTGCCCCTATCATCGGCGTATTGACACATGGTGATAGCTGGCTTTGGACTTTGACCTGTGATAACATGAGCATGCGCGAAAAGGTTTCAAGATCCCCGGGTCTTGTAATCTCATAGTGGTGTGTCA
>LD360480.1:0-23268 GCA_001465055.1 Ptychodera flava | reverse complement strand
CACACAAAGGGAGTTATGATTTGTGTCACAATATACTTGAACATGTTATGTTGTGTAATAAAGATAGAGTAATTGAATAACATTCATTGGCCGTTGACCAAAATTATACACTTTATTGAGAAAAGGAAGAAATTTCAATGTTACAAGCATTCATGACCCATGATGTACTGTGTTATTTAATAAATCTTTTGAAAATGCGTATCAAAATATGAGTGTTCATTGTCAAAAAAACTAAAAAGGGATTTTTCATTTTCTTTTGTCTATAATGAAATCATTCATCATTTCTATCCCCTTAAAATCACCTATTGAGTACCAGAAGTGCTTGTTGAAAGTTGGTGGGTTCGGAATAACATAATTTGTGCTTACTAATATTTTTTGAACCCAATTCGTAAATTTACTAACAATTTCGAAAGGCCAGGGAGAGCACAGGGTGGTGATGACACTTGGAAATCAGTTGTAAATTTTTACTTTGAAAGCTTTGGAGGTGTTAAGCACATTTTTACGTTCAACCTGGACAAACGAGCGCTAAAGTTCATTACAAAGCAGCTGCCAAATTTTTACAAAGGAGTGTTACATAGTTGGTACGAAATAACAATGAACGACAAAGATATACAAGTGAAACCAAACATAGTTGGAGAACAAAAAAATGGGGAAATCGTTCTGTAACAAGTGATAAACAGGTGCTATTTTCTAGAGAGTGGATTGAAGCTTGTTTTATTTACGTTGCAGACCTTTTTATAGATGGTAATTTTATCCATCAGGACCATGTGGTAGAAAAAACTTTCAGTCAAGAACTACTGGATTGTACAATACCTTACAATTTAGAAAGCTATTCCACATCAATGGAAACGATGTATGAATTTGTTAAATAATAATTTACTTGTCAATAGACAAAGAAGACCAATAATGATAAAGAATTACCAGGGAAAATATTCCGACATATATGGTTTTTCATGTAAAGATTTCTGTTGGGGGAACAAAACAAAAATCACTGACGACTCGTATGCAAAGGTAATTTGGGAAAATCAGTAGGGAACAGGCTGTGATTGAAGTACGATTTGGAATGTAAATGTTACAACTATGACAGTTAGAAAAATATGCACAATTTAACATTTTTCTCTTGTATAATTAAATACCACACAGGCACAGTCTATGGAAATGGCAGAAAGTTGACTCACCTATGTGTAAATACTGTAAGCACATTGAGAATTGTCAGCATTTTCTGTTTGAATGTATCTTTGTGAAAGACTTTTGGAAATATGTTGTACAGACAATTAATATAATTTATAGAATAAGTTTGAAGTTATTGTGGAAACACATAATTTATGGATATTTCCTGAAACAAAAGAATCAAGAAGATTTTAATTTTATAACAATGATTGCAACTTTTCCAGTATATAAAGCGAGAGTGATCGACAAAAATAATATTCAGAGATTATTAGTTGAAGAATTGATTTAATTTCTTAATGACTGGAAATGATATTGTTGTATCTCTTTTTGTTATGAGATAAAGAGTATATAATTTGGAAAAAATGAAACTTGACTCTGAGCCAGCAGGTCATAAACTTAGTCATTTACAGAACAGACTGACTGGTGCGCAGTTGTACCAATTGGATAGAGATAGGAAATGCCATTCGATTATTTTGCAATATTTAAAGCAGGGTTTGTTTTAGTGGGGAGATAACTTTGACAATGTTCATACAAGATTCATTCGAAACCCACCTGCACGCAGTTCAACTCAGGAAATCATGTCGTTCTAGATCTGCTTAGGATCTCAAAGTCAAATATGTAACAAGGCTGAAGACCTATGGTTGGTGGCACTTTAGAATAACGTGTGTGTTCTACTTAAATTCTTAAAATATAGGCAGCATATAGAAGATCCCCGTTGATTGACGGTACAGTGATAGAGAGAACAGAGAACAAAAGCAAACAAAAGCTGTTATCAAAGAGTGACAATCCGTTTCGGAGATTCTGGGCTGTTCGTGCCATTCAGATGGATAAGTTTATAAATACCATTTGCCAAGTAGTTCTTTAAACTGAATAGGGCAGATTGTTCACTGCCCCCTGGGTCTGTTTTCTCAGTCATTGAAAGCATCATTTATTCAGGTTTTTTTTTATTTCCCCTGTTAATTTTGGTAGCGAGGACGCAGATCATCTAATCTACTTAGTAATATAGAGGTGTCTGATACGGTCAGTGATTTTGAACTGCAGTTGGTTTAATGGCAACCGGCAAGCCTTTGTACGAATTACTACCATGTGCGTCATAATTCAGTTGCGTGCCACCAGTCACAGTTAGCTGAAGGCAATGTTTCAGAGCACACGCGTAATTTCAGCTATAATTTTTTCTTTCCTTTCACTGGCATAGGCTTTGAATGGTGTAAGGCTTTCACTTACGGTACTTTTCTTCAGTCGTCAGTATTAGTTTGTCAGTACAGTTTCCACAGATACCTGAATGGGTAGCGCCATGCATTTATCCATGGCCAGTTACTCCTTCTATTTCCCAGGATAGGTTGTTCGATACTCACTCAACAGTTTTCAATTCAGGGAAGCCTAACTTTGCCGGTTTGTGCATTCCCGTCCCCTCATCCCTCAACATACAAGCAGTGCGGGCTAGGCTGCAGAACCTTGATTATCTTGTTAGAGTATATTTCCTTGAGTTTGGGTGGCCTGTTGGCTACACGCCTTGCTTCTCCCCGTTTTCTGGTAAGTGCAATTATGTTTCTGCACTGCATTTTGCTCAGTATGTAGATGCGTTTACATATTCCGAGCTAAACTTTGGCGTAACAGCAGGGCTAGATGCATGTGCCTATGCAACCTCAATCTTGTTAGTTCCTAATAAAAACTCAGTAATGCATCAGCTATTGACTTAAGTCTTCAGACATGTACCTTTGTTAATGCAGGTATTACGGCAGATACATTTCTAGATCAGGATTTTCATTTTAATAATTCAAAATAGATGCATTATGTTCTTTGATTAAAGACTTTGATTCTTTGTGTCATCTGTGTAATATTGATATGCGTAGGGCTTAAAGGCAGCTACAAGTAGACCCATGCGACTTTCATTAAAGTGAGTTACACCCCGTGTTGATCTCTGTTTATCGATCTAAGACTACCATTTAGGCTTCACTCCGCAGCGCTTGCATGCCAAGCTTCCACTAGAGCCATCATTTCAATGCAGAGCGAGCTCGGTTTTCTAGCAGTCAATGTTTGCATGACTTTTGTGGGTCGGACAACCCATAACTCTCACAAACAACATTTCTTGTCTTGCAGTCTTTTATCAGTGAATTAGGTGTAGAAGAAGCCATGGCTATCGCTATTTTACAAACAACATGTCTGTCCTTCATAGGTATTTAAGTTAACATAGTTACCATAATGCTTAAAGTGACAGACGATAAATTGGCTGAATTGTTAAGTTTATTGAAAAGTAGGTTACACAGGAAAGGTCCACTAAGCATGAACTACATGTGCTTATTGGCGAATTCTCCTTTGTTTCAAGTTGTGCCATACCAGGCCGTTTGTATATAGTAGGTGTGCTGTCACAGTTCTAAACACCATCGGCCTCGTGATGTTTACAAGTTGCTGACCATAAGTGTGGTATTCAGCACTGTAACAGCTCACCTACGAGGTGCAATTTACGACTTATACCACGAAAATCAGGCCAATCTTCTTTAACATTTGAAAGTTAATGTCAATAAATCGTCAACTTTTGATTTAAACACCAATAATGGAATGGGGCGACACATTGTACGTCGAAAGGTTCACAGAGGTCATTTATGCACATGGCATGCAAATTTTGGAGAATGGCCTATCCCACAACAAGTAGAACAAGTGCTCTTGTCAACTGCAAATCTGCATATGAATAAGGGCTACAGAGTGGCATAATGTACCTGTGTAATAGGAAACTGTTTTAGTCTGATTGGTCAAGTAAAATGGCACGCTTCACTGTGTCGTATTGGCTATTGACTAGCGAGAAGCATTCAATCTTTAGATGCACGTGATAAGTCGAAAGCGTCAGTTTTTGCAATATGATGTTTTTGCCGTTTTGATGGCTTTCTGAGCTATTTTCGTCTTGTCGACTGGTCAAGATGGACCTTGTAAATTCAGATGGACCTTGTAAACTTCTCTGATATTTCTGATACCGACCATGATAGTGATATTGAACGGTTTATGTCGCAGTTCGACCATAACAGTACATTACTTCCATGGGCAGGCGAAGCCAAGAAAAAGGACGTGATAGAAGAAGAACTTAATTTCACAAAAAACATAGTAACGTAAGCGGTTCGTCGACCCTGTTAGTGGAGAAGATGTTACCACTTTTGTCTGTTTTGAAGAAGTGACATAAACTTCAAATTGCTGTAAAGCTAAATTCAAAGATAAACACTTTTTTTCAATTGTAGTGTAGTTTATCTAAGATTTGTTTAATTTGCGTGAGAAGTAGCAAACAGGATGATCGATTCCATGACAATCCTCTTGCAATTTGGTATTTGGAAACTTGAAATGGCCCTGATTTTGCCATGGAGTATGCATGGCAAACTCCTTTTACTTTTACCGGGTTCAATATAGTTATTGTCCAGCATAGATATTTAACTTTTTCCTGCAGATTTTTCGCTTCCATTGGATTCAGTCTGTATCGATGTTAAATTGCTTAATTTCTTATCAGTTAGGTAAGTACCAACATAACAAGCATAGAGTAGTTTGCCAGGAACCGGAAGAGGTGCTTTATCGTATTTGATTTCCATGCACTGCTGAGATGACTCAATGTTTTCTCTGGCTAATTCATATGCCCTTGAGAGTTTTGTACGAAAATCTGAAACATATTGTAAAATATTCAGACAATCATTATCGTCTGATAGGAATTCCACTTTAAAGAGCTTAAGTGAGCCATGGACTGTATGTCCAAATACAAGCTCAATTTTTCAAGTTCTGATTACATTGCTCGAGAGCACCCTGACTTTCTCGGTGATAGGCGGATGATCTATACTGTTTACTGCCTAGCTGATCTATGACTTGTTGGAATATTCCATACATAAAGTTGGAGCCTTGATTGGACTGGACACATTTAGGAAGGCAAAAGAAAGTGAAAATTTTGACTAAAGCTTTCACTATAGTTTTTGTCTTTATGTTTCTCAGTGGTATGGCTTCTGGGAACCAAGTAGGTGTACATTATTGTTAACATGTACTCATTTCCTGATCTGGGTTTTCGTAGGGGCCCTACACAGTCTATAAGTATCCTACTAAACGGTTCATGAAATGCAGAAATAGGCTGTAAAGGGGTCCTTGGAATGGTCTGATTTGACCTTCCTACAATTTGACATGTTTGACAAGTTTTACGAAATGTGCTACATTCTGCCTGAGATTGGGCCAATAAAAATGACCGAGAATTTTATGATAGGTCTCCCAGACTCCTAAATGACCAGCCCAGGGGGATACATTGGCCAAGCGTAATATTTCAGCACAATAGAACTTTGGAACCACAGTTTGATGTTTTATAGCCCAATCGTCATCAACCAAGACATCTGGAGATCTCCATTTACGCATGAGAATACCAGATTTTGTATACTGACGGACAGGACTATTTGAAGTTTCACCTTCGACATCAACCCTGTCCAAAATAAAACACAAATATCTGGATCTTGTTGTTGTAGTGCAATTAGATTTGATCTAGAACATGTCTGACCTTGGTCAGCAGAAATTTTACTAGGAGTTTTTGAAATCCCCGAGGGATAACGGAATGATCCACGTCAAACACCTGACTAAGAAAGGTGTCTCAACATCTGTGACATCACTTTTGATAATATTTTGATTCTCAGAAGTTTTCTTTGACATAGCTCGAGTAACGGCGCATGCAGGCTACAAATCAGGGATTCCTTGTTCAATTGGCGCTGGATTCTGATCTTAACTAGGCTTATCGGTCACGAGTGGATTAGTAATGATCTTATCCCCAGCAAGGTCGTTTCCAAGGAGAAGGTGAATCCCTCCAAAGGCAAAAATGGCCTCATACCAAAAGTCACAGATCCAGAAGCAAAGTCTGAAGACAAATAGACATTATGGAGTGGAACAAAAATGCAGTCATTACAATCTACTCCATTAATAAGAACTTTAAAACCTGAAAATGACTTTTCAGAAAAAGACAAGGTATCTACCAATAAAAGAGACTGGGACGGCCTGGTATCTCTTAAAATTTGACAGGGGTAGCGAAACACAAATCACTAGAAGTGATATTAAACCATCACGAATAAAGGTTCGAAAATACACATAATTCTATCTTGAGAAGAATTTACCATGACCTCATTAATTGGGGATAAGAGGGGTTTAACTTCAGAAAATGTGTTTCTCACATTATTAGACTCTAATTGAGATGATGAAGAAATAACGCCGGTGGACTTAGATCCACTTTGACCATTTTGACCTTTCAGTTTTCGTTTAAATTTAAAACAATCTGACATTAAATGACCGTCTTTTATACGATAATCACAAGAAAGAGTGTTAAACTGTTTGCAAGAAAGAGATTGAGACTTTGGATCTGAAAAAGTGGGAGTGTTACTTGAACTTTGTGAACTGCTGTCATTTGATTTTCTACTCTTCTTTGGAGAAATTATTGGATTTCCCTCCACTGTTTTGGTATAAAAAGGACCGGGATGGTTTCTGACGAATGGAGTTTTATGGCCAATGAATAATCATCGGCCAAAAGTGCAGCAACCTCCATTGTATCGGCCTTTTGTTCATTGATAAATGTCTTAATGTCACTCCGGATGGACCTTTTAAACTCTTCAATCAATATAATTTTGCGTAATTGTTTATGACTTTTACAAACCTTTTCAGAAAAACACCAACGATCAAACAGTTGTTCCTTTGTTCTAGCAAATTCAACATAAATTTGATCCTTTGCTTTCTCACAATCCCTAAATTCCTGAAGGTAAGCTTCAGGATATAAATCATAGCCCTTGAGTATTAATTCGTTCACTGAATCATAATCTGAAGCCCCCTCTACTGACAACTGAATATAAATCTCGCTATGATTTATCCTCCAGAATTGGAGATTAAAGAAACTACAGAAACGGCCTTTTCTGCTTCATATATATATGGACATTTTACTTGAATTTGACTCTAATGGTCACCTTTCTACCAGGCTATATGACAAGAGAGATGATTTTTAACTTTAGTATTGTCAATTTTCCACACCTCATAAGTAATATTCCATTCTCACCAGCTTATGGGGTATACATTTCCCAGCTTATTCGATATGCTAGAGCATGCAGTTCATATGGTGATTTTGTAGAGAGACATGGCCATCTCTCTTACAAACTGTTAATTCAAGGTTACACAAGAGGAAGACTTGTCTCTACATTCAAACGCTTTTTGGCAGGTATCGCAAGCTGGTAGATAAATACAATATCTCTCTTTGACAAATGATCACTGATGGCATCTGTGACATTGGGCCTTAGTTAGTGACCACTACCTATCTGACTTATAGATTGATATATGGCGGGTGGCACATGTGGGGCAGGATGCGCTTACTATTTTCAAAACACCTGGCATCACTTCTTGGTCTTCTGGCCAGAGGTCCATATATCTTTCTTTCATGAATATGACTTTGTTTGTGTACCGTATATTTACTATCTGTTCTGTGCTGTTTTGTGTCTATGTTTACAACTATTGTCTTACGAATTCTGACCTACTGTCATTGGATTATGGATTGGTATGATTGCGAGTATTTTTCTCTGGCTTTACCCATCAAAGCACTTTTCAAAAGCATAGACCACGACTTCTTAGGCCAGTTCAGAAAATATTTGTCAACAGCCTTTTTGGGAAAGAAGGGGGACTAACCTGAAATGCTAAGTGATGTCAAAATTGTCTGAAGGGAAGAATTTTCCTGACTGCCCAAGCTCTAAACGTTTCATTTCTACCTGTAGTCGATGTTCCTCTAATTCTCTTTGCCTTTCTTTTTCCCCTCTCTTTCTCTCTTTGTGTTTCTTCAATTTATAATTCTTTCTCTCTTTGTCTTCTTCGATTTCTAATCTTTCCTGCCTATCTTTCTCTCTCTGTCTTTCTTCTATTTGTAATTTTTCCTTTTCTAATGCCAATTTTTTAAGCTCCAAACATGCCTGCATTTCTAATTCTAATTTCTTGAGATTTCTTGTGGACTGTATAGTTGATTCAGGCATATAATCATGCAAGGTGGATTCCTCAAATTTGCCCACACTGACTAAATATTTGAGAATATTGAACTGAATTTCCTTCTCGCGCATAGTTCTTTTAACTTCTGCTTTAAGGAAATTTGCCAGTGCGATGAGATTGTCTTTTCTGAGGGAATCAAATGCGTCCTGATCAAGGTCCTCCATAATTTCGTCTAGTTTGAATTCCGCCATGATAACATTTCGATGAGTTCGCAATATACAGTTGTTTGGAAAAGGCTGTCAAAAAGCTCACAATGTTTGTATGCCAGACAAGCCACAATTGTGTTACGTGAAAGAAAACAAATAAATGGTTAACTGAGCAATTTGTATCAAAACGGAATTTATTGCAAAAAATAAAACTAATCGCTAAGCTAAGGGATAGAATACAAACTGTAAACGTTTACATGCTTTTATTCTCAGCTGGGACGGCACTAGCCTTCAGAATCAGACACCAAGACAGAGTTAGCAGTCCTTTGGCTGGCTTGCAGGCTTGAGGTTGCACAAAGTCCACAGAATAAATCCAGCGTTGCTGTGAAGGTCTTCAAAAGTCTTGAAATTATACTGCTTGAGTTTTCAAAATCTTGAAGTAACACGCAGGAGACACGATCCCAAATGTCTGACTGAAAGCTGTGCAGTCCCTAAGTTATACTCAAATGGTTATGTAAGAGAATATAAGAACAATCTAGAACTTCTATTGATACGGTAATTACTGCTCTAAAATTATCTCCCCTACACGACTTGTTAAATTTGCAGAACATTCCAAACATGACTAATTGAATTTAAGGTGGTGAGGTCGTCAAGGCCAGTGACCTGAGAATGTTCTAGACTAACTATGCTCAGGTCATGAGTGTTAGGGGAAAATGACATACAAAACAGGGTATCGTATGGCTGAGGTCGAATCAGAAATGACCGCATCAGAAATTTGAGATTAGAAAGCAGTGAAGTCTTCACATTTGTTCCTGGACTAACATCAGATATTCAAGCATTAGAACTGAATTCCTGGCTGTGCCGTTTTGTACTTGAAGTTCGCCTGGTTGATGGGACTCAATATCCATCTCAAAGTCTGCGAGTGTTATGCAGTAATATACAACGCTATTGTGTGATGAACGTAGTCTACCTGATCTCAAATTTATTAACTCACAAAAAATGATGTCTAGGACTTTCATCATACAATTGATGGAACAATAACAAACTCTGATAGACGTGGTATTGGAGTAGACGTAAAAAGGCAGAGCCATTCACACGTGATGAAGAGAGCAAGTTATGGGACAAGGTATTTTCTATAAGTTCCGCCAAGTGCTTGAGCTATGCTGTGTACTTTTACGTGTCCAAAATCTTTGCTCTGAGAGCAACGGATGAACACTATTCTTTACAAGTCGAGCAGTTTGTACAGGGTTCTGATGATCATGGTGACTTCCTTAAGTTCCACAGACGGCCATGCAAAAGCAACCAAGGTGGATTTAACGCGCGCAAACTGTCCTATAAGAATATTCGCCACTACGAAAACGCATCAAATCCGCGATGTGTAGTTAAACTGATAAAAAAGTACTTGGCGATGATACCATCAACAGCACCGTTCCATCGACGACCATTGTCAAATACAAAACAGGAATTATTAAGTTTTCCTCCCAGACAGTAGGTGTGAATACACTTCGTCTTTATACGAAGCAAATGTGTGAGATCACCGGGATAGGAGGCTTTCACACTGGATATTTTGGCAATGTTATTTATTCTTTTATTATAATTTTTATACTAAAACAAATTATGTAAAGAAATTCACTGATCAATATATTCTTTTTGTGTGTGCGGTATATCGCTGGATTTATTTTGATTATTCCATTGAAATAATAAAAAGGCTGTACTTATTTCCATGCTTTTTATGACTTATTTTTTGTATTTGACAATTTCAGGTGACTGTGGCAACATCTCTGCGCCATCAAGGATTCGATGAGCAGCTTATCAAAGCGCGGACAGGACGCAGATCAGATGACTGTTTATGCGCCTACAAACGTACGTGTACCGCACTACAAAAGCAGGTGTCTAATGCATCGCAGCCACCGCCACCTAGTGTTAAATCAGAGGAACCTGTAAGGCTGCGTTCACAAAAAACGATTGGGAGGCTGGAGGAATTCAGGGAGGATTCGAAATTTTGTGGGGGGAATAGAGGAGGGGGGGACTTGAAATTTTGGCCCTACCTGTAGGTGTGACTTGAACATTTTTTGGTTCCCTTTTATATTTTACATTTTCCAATTCCATGTTTTTGTAGGTAATTTAATGAAAAATAAATACCAGTTTTATGTGATCCAAATGTTGTAATGTTAGTAATAATTTAACGGAAGCTAGAATCATTTTGTCACATTGCATGACTTTTATCTCAAAAAAATCTTAACATGTGTGATTTGTCGTAAAAAAAAATCAAACTTGAGCCTAGTAACAGTGCAGAAGCTGCAACTGTTGATGATTTTTGCAATATTTCTATGCAATATATTAACTAGAGTTTCTTGCTGCCTCCCTTCAGCACACAATGTTCAGTTGTTGACAAAGCCTGTATATATAAATACACTGTGCGCAAAATGTCCTCTGTTTTGTTTACTCAATGTGTGACAATTTTTTGCCGCACATACGCTGAATGAGCGTAAAGAGAGCCAAATCCAGCTTTCGCGTAATGTTGAAAACTTCGCCGAATTTCCTAGCCGCACAGCTAAATATTCAAGAAAGAGTTGCAGATTCCATTTCCTTATATGTTCCTCTGTCCATTATGATATTTCGGCAATAATTTCATGAAGAAATTTTTAAAATACTGAAGCGAAAATACTCAATGCAAAAATAGGTGAAAACACGGCCAACAGCACAAACGATCGTAAACTCGTTATTTCATAAAAATAAGAGGGAAATTTAAAAAAACTAAAAGCATAGAGTTTTAGTTAACCTTCATGAGATGCTTACTCTCAAATATTGTGAGAAATAACAACGAAATGAAAAATTTGATCTGGCGGGTTTTTTCAGATGTATTTTTCATTTTACGATGTGCCGAATAAGCTCGATTCCCATAGAAAATAATGGCGTCTATGCGCCTCCGATCGACCGAACAGATTGCACACTTCTCGCCGGCTCAAATTTTTCAATTTTGAACCAATGATGATGAAAATTGGCACGGTGATCCTTTCACTTATAAGCAAAAATCGTATCGTTTTAGATTTTTGAATTTCTTCGTAAAATTTGTTTTATTGCAATTCTATTTATTCTGATCACTTAAATATACTGTTGCCGTCAATAATATGGCGATCTGACAGCGTTTAAATGTGTAGAACAAGGTTCTGAAATTGACGCAAATTAATCAGCAAGTGTCTCCTAAATTGTACAGACCAAATACATGTCAAGTTGTTGTCTTTTATACAAAATGTGGGTGAATATGAATCATGAACATCGCAGTAAATTGGTAAAAATAACACGAAACGGAGGCGAACTGGTGTAGAGTCTCCACTGTGAACGTGTAGTGAACGTTTAACTTATCGATCGATATTCTTTTGTTGGAAATTGATACAATGTTGTGTTGCATACCCGCGGATCGCATGGCGCCAAACTTGTCCAAAAGCGCCAAAATACGCTGAGACATAAAAGTATCACCAATACTAAACAATGTGTCTTCGATTCAATTTGAGTGGAAGAAAACAACAGATACGTTGATTTTTATGGTACATAAGTCAATATATACGGGCTGTCATGGAAAAATTCATGACATAACCTGGAAATACGAGCGACAGGCGAGCAGATTTCGATCGATATTCTATTGAAATGAAATTGATACAATGTTCACTGTCGTCACCAGCAATCAGCCCCAAGCGTTGTCCTGCTGGGGGCTGAACAATTTAGGTAGGGATTTTACATAAAATTGATAGACAGCTACAATAATGATAAATTTTATATCAAAAGAAAGCTCTGTTCAAGACTAATTGATTGCATTTTGTTTGATGAAAATCAGTTCAGTACATGCAGAGATATGTCCTGTTGAATTTGAAAAAAAACGGCTTCCTATTTAGAAATCATGCCATGGTAGACACCTGTAGTTATCATAACAACCAGGTGACCCCATCTTGAACATTGTATGAGAAAACAAGAATTGCAATTTCTGGTGCTTTTTGCAATAACTCAAGCATTTCTTATTGAAAATTGATGAATTTTTTTTGTGGATATTGCTAATGAAATGTTCAATGGGTTTAATTTTTTTAAATGAAAAATGTTATTTAGAATGCTGTTTACAAGGTAAACAAATAATCAATACCTGTAAACAATCAAATGATACCTGTGACATTGATCACTGTATGCATTATGTATTGTAAACATCAACAGAAATATGATAATCATATTCCATCATATTTACTTTGCATATGTGAAAAAAAGTTATTTACACTGCATAAAAACGCTATAATACTTACTGTATTAGCATGAATTATTGCCTGTATTTTAGCTGAATAGTGCATATACAGGTGAATACAGTTAATAATCCATTGGTTGTATTCAGAAAGCCTGTATTCATGTGGATTCATGTGAATTCACATGTATTATGCTATAATACAGGCAACTCATTAATGTGAATTTATCTGTATTATTGCGTTTTCATGCAGTGTTAGATTTATGTTTACAAGGTAAACAAATAAACAACAATACTTCAAAACAATCAAATGAAACCTGTGACATTTTAGAACTTGATTTTAATTTAACAAAATATATTTTTATATTTTTTTAATTTGAACTTCGGAATTTGTTTCATTTTTTTATGATAACAACTTTTATTACATGATTATGAAATATGTCTGATAAATGTAGATTTTAAGTTTAACAATTACAAAAAACTATTCCAAAAAGTACAAAAAAACACTTCGTTCTCAACCTTTTGTCTATGCCATAAAACAGCAACACGCATTTATAGAATAAACAACTGCATTAAACTGGATGCAAAATTACGTTGCCCCGAAAATACCATAGACCCTCAAAGTCAGCGGTCTGAAATACCAACTTTTCCAAAGTCCCGAACACCATCAATGAGGAAAGAACAATTTATCTGCGGCCTTGTTCTTCCGAGAGAACCAAATTAGTTCCCTTCTCGGGAACTTAAGATCGAAACTAAAATTTCAGTATAGTATCGGCAAAGTGCGGTGCACGTGAGCAGTTCAGTATAGTATCGGCAAAGTGCGGTGCACGTGCGTATGCCTACACTGCAGTGCTGGATTGACAACTTCTCAGTGTCTATCGAAAAATATCACCCGGAAATCAAACTACTTCGAACAAGGTAACGTTTGAAAGGGTAAAGTATAGAAATGTATATCTCTAGATCCTTGTGTTTGATAAGAAATCAGACAAATCTAGCTGCAAAATCGTGATCGTCGGAACTCAACTTCAACCCCCTGACACAGAACATGCAGCGAAGCGCTGTTTACTTGTCTGTGATTCCTGGGAGTGCCCGGATGTAAAGTTGGGGTGAAACCATACTCGCTAAAAAGGGCCTTAAGCATCATTTTTCGCATCGTCAGACTCGTAAATATTGCAGAATTAGAATTAATATTTATCATAAAATTCATTTTTGGGCCGAACGTTTAAGGAAATCAAGATTTTCTTTCCAGAAACACAAACGGAACACAAAGTTTGATCACAGATTTAGTTTTTCTCGGTCGATTTTAACGTTCGCACCCTCAAAATGAAGCCCATGATCTCTACTTTTGTACCACCCCTACAAAATAGTGATGCCATCAGAATAAGTCATGCGAAGAGACTATCAAAGAGGTATATGTTCGATCTCCTTCGCGGAACATTTGAGGTCACGGCACAACGCTCATAATGGACGCCAAAATCGCCGGTACACGTGAGATTGTAGTCCTGCTGCTTTGCCATTTATCGTAGTAAACAAGTGAAAATTTCCCAAAATGAAGTTAAAATAATAATCTTCAACACTACGTTTTCATTTCTCTGATTATTTGGTCTATTTAAGGATTAACACAAAAGTTCGGACTAGACCTGCATCGAACGCGTACGTTCAACACAAATGTCACGTGACCTAGAATCCCTAATTTAGGGCCTTTTTTGCCCATAGTGATATGTGTTACGTGATAGTTTAATTGGAGTCCAGACTGACAGTCAGTTGTCAGTGATACAAATGCATGGTACATATACATAGGCTGTGATAACAAGCTGAATACTGGACAGTTCAACATGCTGTAGGGAGTAGAACAAGAACGCAGTTGTATGAACTGAACAAAAATATTATAAAAAATTCCTACGGGCAACTGTCACTATCAGTCACTGCCTTGCTACAGTAGTTTCACTGTTACTGCATACCTGAACAGTGACAGAGATAGCTCTGACTCTGATGTACATGGTAGTTGAAGAAGAGTTTGTTTCAAATGATGCTCATGACAGTGGAACATTAATAAACAAGATCAGGCAAGAGAGCAACACATGGAAGAACAAATGGAAATTTTTGAGTTCTGGCATATGAGAATAATCAAATATTAAAGGAAAAAGATGGGGTCACCATGCTTGATTTTCTAAATTTACAAATTCTTGTCACAAAATAATACAAACGTAAAACTTTGAACAGTATAGACAAAATGAAAAAAATAGACAAAATACAAGCTATCGAAAATGTAATCGATAAATGGAATTATCTAACCCTGGCGAAAGAGCTATTGTTGATGGATTCGATATGGCGAATATGCTTCGTAACGACCTTTACAATGAAAGAGATAAAAGTCAGTTAGAGTAGTCAAAATTTACGGCCGAACTCAGAACAAGACTAACCAAAATTAGTAATTGCATGGAAGAGCAACATGACCTAATCGGTGGGGCTCGTGAAAGACTGGCGCAGACAAGTTTTTTTGTGATGTAATTTCCGACCCAGTATTGTCACTGAAACTAAAGCTGACAGAGTTATTTAATCGGCATGCTTTTCGCTGCATTACTTACTGTCGTTCACAAGGACAACTACAAAACAGGTATCATTTTAAAGCTCTGACATTTTTTTCCTTCTTGCAAAACGCCATACGCGCGGCGCGTACCTACACAAATAACCTTTACAACAGTATTTCTAATAGAGATGACGAACATCTACAAAATAATTCTCGGTACTTGAGCAAAATCGATTAACTGGGGGTAGAAACGAATCGTCAATATTTCGAATATTTCTTCACTTATCAGACTCGTTGTTGAACATGACCTTCTGCATAACACGTGGATTATGCTGACAGTCAAAATTCGTCGAAATTCACAAGACAGAGGCTTAATAAGCGGCCCAAAACTGCAGATCACACTTGATGGGTTAATTTGTCACCAAGCGTGACCTGTACTTTGTTAATGATGTAATCTGGTCGATGATTTGCTAAAAGCCGGAATACATTATCATAATGAGTCGCCAATTTTGGAAATGACCCGGACTGATAATATATCAGTAATTGAAATTCCTATCTTTTGCTCATTTGATGTATTCATAGTCCTTTAGAAGATACATGTAAAGGTATAGAAGTTGCAAATTGTGTTGATTTTTCACTATTCTTGTTTTTAATTGAAATGTTATATTCCACAAGGCATATTCAGATACAAAGTAATCAGCTTGTCATTTCGGCCTACAGCTGAATATGTACTGGGTAAAGCGCATTTGAAATGATTGAAAAGTGAGTTAATGTGCAGACAACATGTATAATTCAAATGTAAACATTAAAGGACCTGTAATCCTAACTGGATAATGATAATAACCTTCGTTTTGTCGAGGTTAACCTTAATACCCAATTTTGTACAAAATGTAGAAAGAATATCAATTAGACGCCGGAGATTTCTAATCGAATCGACAAATATCACCACATCATCTGCATACAGGAGGTCAAAAAAGTTGCACAAATCTTGTGTTAGCTGAATTCCCATTTGACCAGATGACATGAACATATTATTGAGCTCTTCAATAAAGAAACTAAATAGTATTGGGCTGAGAATGCATCCCTGTCTCACACCAGCTGGGCGTTCAAAATACTGAGACGATACAAGATACAAGAATATATATCACTGTACATAGAATGCAAAATTTTAAACATTTTGCCTTTCATACCCAATGACAAAAGTTTATATAAAAAAGAGTGGTTAATTCTATCAAAGGCCTAGGAAAAGTCGATAAAGAGACATTAAAGTTTACCACTTAAATATTTTTGAATGATAGAGTGCAGAACAAAAATATTGTGAACTGTACTATGATTCTTTCTGAACCCTGATTGGCAATTCGACACTATATTTGAACCGTCCAACCATGTGGTTAAACGAACATTGAGGACTGCGGTAAAGACTTAATCAAGTGCATTTAGGAGGGAAATACCTTTGTGATTATTGGCGTCCTCCGTGTCTCCTTTTTTGAATAATGGGATCACAATGGCAGGGGACCATTTGGAAGGGAAGTTACCAGAATCGAAAATTAGATTGAATAATTCTACAAGCACTGGTAACATTATGTCTGCAGCAGAACTGTAACACTCATTGGGGATGCCATCTGGACCGGGCGCTTTCCCAGATTTCAGCTTTTTTCAGACATTTTATCACTTCATCTTCAGTTAATGGAGTATTTAAAACGTCATTTGTATTATGATCGATCTCCTCTGTTTCATTCCCGCTTACATAATTAGCTAATTGATCTTCGACAGATTGCAAGAACTCCAAATCTCCCCACTTTAAATCGTTGCATTTTCTGTACAAATCACTGAAATAGTGAAACCATGTCTGGATGTCAATATCACTCGTAGAACTTTTTTTACGGCCATACACTGAATTTAAAATGGTCCAAATTTCGCCCGAATTATTTAATGCAGCCTCTCGATAGCCATTTCGAACAGACTGTTGATAATTTGCCTTGCAGTTCTTGCAAATCTGTCTGAAGTTTCGCAGTTTTATAGCGATTTAGTGAATTAGAGCACCCCAGTTGTCTGAACAACTTTAAGTTATCATAAACGCTATTTTAGCTTGTTGGCAAAGTTCACCAAACCAGGATGGCTGAAAGACGTTTGTTTCTTCCGAGAGCTCGTCTGAATGACCCATCTGCACCTGCTACCTTTCAAGCGTCATTCAGGACATGAATAGAACAACCTATATTTAGCAATGCCCTTTTTGAATCTTCCAGCAGATTGCGCACAGAGGCAAAACGTAAATTAACACTGAAATGATTTTTACATTTCTCAGTCATACGGTAAACTATAGAATTTGAAACAGTACCAACTGGACAGTTTGTTTTCTGTGTATGGATGTTTTTAGACTTAAGATTACAGGTGATAGGAAAGTGATCTGATTCGATACGAGGGAGGACTTCAAAATGGTTAACATAACTGGAAAGGTCTGATGATAGAATTACATAATCGATAACACTGCCACCAGTCGTCGATACATGGGTAATATTACCTTCAATATCATCGGCTGTGCGCCCGTTAACAATGTGGATACCAAAAGTGCGACAGATGTTAAGGAGAGCTTTTCCCGCCTCGTTTACCAATGTGTCTTTCGAATTTCTAGGTGCATGAAAATCTGACGAATTATACATATCAGTATCAATGGGTAGAAAAGACAGAGACGTGTCAAAAATGAAATCATCGTCTGTACCCGTTCGGGCATTGAATTCGCCTCCAAGTATAAAAAGGCTCTCAGGAAAATTGCTTTTCATGACAATGAGTTGATTTTCCAGAGTGTCAATGGACTCTGGTCGTAAATAGCAGCAACCAAAAATAACATCGCGATCAAATAGAAATAAGCTCTGATGTAGCTTGATAAATATACAATTATCTATATCAGCATTAACTCTGCTCACTTTATCAGCAATATTTTTCTTAATATAAAGGGCAGATCCACCATTTGATCTACCTTTGAGAAAACGTTTTTTGGCAGATGATAAGAATACAACATGGTTTTTCAGAATGTCGACATTATCTCTCTCAGTACAAAATGTTTCTTGTAAGCCAATCTGATTAAAATCAGATGTAAAGTACGGCGACGTCTCTGTACTTGTGCGGTTTTCTCTTGCTGTCGCCTCTCACTACATCTGACCAACTCCCATAGAAGATCGCGTTCAAATCTCGCGCTCTGGCCAGAACAGCCGACCTATCAGAGGGCGCCTTACAGAGAGCATAGGTATGACTCGCAAGCGCTGGCATGCATATCATGAAAATCAAAATGTGTAACCGAGCCATCCACCCAGTTGTAAACACTGGCGCACACCGAATTTAAAATCGCCTGTCTGTAATTTTAACGTTGAAACATGCCTTTCATTAATAAGTGTGCAAACGGAAATCACGCGGACAGACTTTGAGACCAGCCCTGCGTACGATGCTGTGTGTTCCCGGCGTAATACGGCCTCCCTCAACAGCCCTGCCGACCCTCATAGGAATACACAGCAACATCGGTACGCGGTCCTGATTTGGACCGCGCACGAAAAGCTACCTTTTCTGACTAACTTCGGCCGAATAACTCATTAGATAACGCCATTATTTACGATCTTCAAGATATGGCCTGTTCCTGGACAACTGATCGACCGTGAATCGCTGGTAAACTATTAACGGGTTGGGGCAATAGCAAATTTTTGAATAGAAGTCGGCCAGGGGGATAATTCCGAGAACTCTGCCAGTTACGAGCTCGGCCAGCTGGAGAAGTCAGCCAGTAGGCGAAATCGGCCAGTAGGAGCATGGTTATATGATGAGACTACAGTGCTCTTCTATTTTCTAGGTTTCGCCAAAGTTACAATGTGAAAGCAATGCCAATACCAGCTGGGTGCCATTATCATTCATGAGCGTGATGTTTGCAAACTTCCTTCCTTGCTTCAACGCTAACTACAAGATGACATCGGCCGCATGCCGCACAGTGTGGTACATCTTGTTTTGCTTTCCATTAAACCTACGATTTACTCCCGTCAAACCATAACCTAAACTGTTATTCATCCATGGAGGTCTCTCCTTTTACCTCCATGATTCATCCAACGATCAACCGTCGTCGTCATTGCTGCCAATTTGTACCTCTCGATCGTACGCTCGACCTGCGATCTGCAGAAAAGCTGAAGCCGACAATTTAGTGAAACGTCTTCTCGTTGTTTTCTGAATGTTCAACAAAATAACATCAAAATACTAAAATTGGCGTGCGTATAAAAGCATCTGTTGACTGTGAAGAGACAATGTACGCAATCATATGTAAGTGGCCGACCTCTCCCACTGGCCGAGTTGGTCGCCGCGGGCACTGGCCTAGCCCTGGCCCTGCGTATAGGTCTGTGCGTTCCCGGCGTACACAGTTTACGCAGGGCTTGCACTGGCCGACCTCTCTGGTTCAAATTTTGTTGCAGTCTGTGAGTGAGCGATTGAGTGACTCGGGTAGACATACATCGGAATCGAGCTGCTTTCGGCCGAAAGTAGTTAGTAAAGGTAGTTTTTCGTGCGCGGTCGAAGTCGGGACTGCGGTCGCTGTGTATATTCCGCCTATCAGCAGGGCTGTGGTACATGGTGGGAGCAGGCCGTAGATACGCCGGGAACATACAGCATCACAGGCGCTCCTTAGTTGGGTAGTCTGCTAAGTACTCAGTATTTAGGTTGCAGTGGCGGGAATATCGACTACGGGATCAATAGATCGATCCGAAAATCGATCCACTTAGCAGACTACCCAACTAAGGAGCGCCTGTGCACAGCATCGTACGCAGTGCAGCGCCCAGTGAACGACTTTGGCTGCTCAGCTCTACTGTTTAATACTTATACACTCCAGTACAATGTGTATAAGACAGCTGAGCGGCCAAAAATTTCTAGACTGGAATTTGCAAGTGCGTCGTGTTGTGTACTTTTCGCTGTAGATTTTAAACAACGATCGGATGTTTACAGCGATAAAAGCAAGAGGGAACACGACATTGCATCGACTCACTGGACCTCGCGATAGCGTAACGTGCAATCTGATTGGCTACTTCAGAGCGCGAGATTTGAACGCGACCTTCTATGGGAGTTGGTCAGATGTAGTGAGAGGCGACAGCAAGAGGAAACCGCACAAGTACAGAGACGTCGCCATACTCTACATCTGATTTTAATCTGATTGCTTGTAAGCCTACTATATCGTATTTTGAACACAAAGAAATAAAGTCACTTTTACCGAGTTTTGCTTCAAACCTCGAATATTCCAAGTTAATATTGATAAGCTAGAGTTCACGGGGCCTTGGCCACACCCCTAACGTACTGATTCTTTAATTTCAACGATCTGGCCCGTTTCTTCAATAACTTTGTAAGTTTTCCTCTGTCCGTTATTATCGATATATGTCAACTTGTCATAGTGTACTTGTACAATCAAAGATGGATTATCGTCAAGCAGTGACTTACGAAAAGACAGTAGCTTAGACCGAATTGCGCGTATTCGCTTAGGAAAGTCTACCAGATACTTATGTCGGTACCTTTCAGCTTGCTAGCAGCCGAGAAAACTCTGGACTTGTCCTTTAAGCGTGTAAACATGGCAATGATTGGCTTTGAACCATGGATTTCTAGTGCGTTGGAAATTCGATGAAATCACTTAAAATCAATGTCTTGAGTGATGCCAAGGTTATTTGATTAAATGGATTTTACCTTTTCTTTCGACGTGTTCCAGGACTCAATTGGTTCTTCTTGACTAACACCGTAGAATACCAGGTTGTTTTGTCTCCTTCTATTTTCTAGGTCGTCATTTGCGTATCTTAGAGCACAGTTGTCTTTCCTTAGTTGGTCTAACATCGAGGTAATCCCACCAGAAACGTTATGTTTTGATTCTATGTCGGCAAGTTTCGTTGAATTATTTTGTAAGTTGTCACGTAGTTCTGCAATGTCGTCCTCTATGCCGTCCATTCGGTTCTGTAACAGTTCTAACTTTTGGTGAACAAATTCTGATTCAGCGATTATTTTATCAAATTTTTCATGAATCCCAACAATATCATCCTTTGCAGCCAAATCAGGTTTGGATTTTGGAGGCCTAGGATTGCGCTATATGTCACTTGCAACCACCAGAAGCCATACAATACACAGCTTGATGGACAGTGACATGTAGCAGTTCATTAGCGGTACAGTGACAGTAGCCATCTTGAATGACTTTGTCTGGCGAAACGGGTTACCTTCTCCTAAAGTGCCAATTTTGGCCCGATTTTGAGCTGTAGAGATTCCCATTTGACGGTAAAGTATCTGGGTGATGTGTTGTACCTTTCGCACTCGGTAATAACTCAAAAAACAGGTCGTAAACAGCGTTTACGATGAAGATTTTGAGAGCTGGTCTGCAACACGTGTAGCATGCTTGGCAGTTACGTAAGGCCCCACGATATCCAAAGTGTATGTACTTGTGTGTTTGCAAACAAATAAAGTGTTACTTTTTTAAATATCGTGAAAACAATATCTAAATTGTGACAGTCTCTATCGATAGCTATGATAACAGCACAAGGTGTTCATGAATCTGCTGTCATTGTAATACTTCCAATTAAATCGTCAAAGTCTGTTCCTGTAGCTAATTTTTTGCACCTAATGAAAAAATGTACCATTCTAAAGTATGTTCATATTGTCTGTCATGTGTTGATTGGCTGTCTGTAAGGTTAATGCAGTTGTCTCACGCCCACATTCTTCAGACCCAGTTTCTTCGAAGTTGGGTCCCAAAACATTCTTGCTTGGACCCCACCGGAAGTATAGGAGCAATAATATCCGGTAAATTAAATTCTGTCTGCCCATATTTTTGCCCCAGTAGGAATGCGAGACAGGTGCTACTGGAGCTTGTATTAATATTCATAACCATGTGATTAAAGTTGTCGATAAAAGGAGCCCATGTATAAATCATTTGTTCTGCTAATACTGATCTTATGCAGTACTAGCTTGGTTCTTCTTCTTCTTCTTCAGTGCTTTCAAATTTACTGGAAAGGAGAATGACAACTGCCACGCCTGCCAGCTGATCTATCTTTTGTATAAAATTTGAAGTTTGGTGGCAAACCTTTACAGCTTGGAATACTATTGTCAAGCCACGACTCCGTACTAATTACGATGTCAGCCTGTATAGCTGCAATTATGCTTTCAAGAAGATATTTTTTATCGCCAGATTTAACTAACTGGCAATCGAAACTGCTATACGCATAGGCAAATAACTCCCCATACGCGACATGGCGGCATGCAAAGATTCCCCGGCACAAACGCTGTAGGTTCGAAATCATTTCCAATCGGTGATTGCTCTACAAGTATCACTGTTTTCTCTTGATGTAATTTTGGGTTCCATGCGTATTTGCAAATGGGAGGAGAAGTTTCAGTCCTCCAACTTTATGTGTGAAATGGTAAAGCGAATGGTAAAGCGACCCCTTACAAGACAATGTGACGAAGTCTTACGAGAATTCATAGCCCCAAACTTGACCACTGAAGGCTTTTAAAAAATGTTTGACTCATTTTAGATTTAGATCGATTCCATTCATAGTTTTGGTCAAGAAAGTGATAATATTATATATATATATATATATATATATATATATATATATATATATATATATATATATAATATCCTCCACCAACACCACAGTACAAAGAGATACGCTACCGTTAGCCAACAGCTGGTCTCACTGCTCAATTCAAATTTCTGTTGCGTTCATTCGTCCATCCGTCCGTGACGTGACATTTCGCAGCCCCGTACACACAAAACAGGATACTGAGAATGTCAACTCAAAAACACCGCAAATCAAAATTTCTCTCCTAAAATAAAAAATGTGAAAACCACAGTTGTGACTAGCCTTTTAGGAAGCAGTAATTGACAACCTGTAACATTGGACAAGTTCCTCCACAGTCTAGCAAGAAACATATATGCCCGTAGTGGCGTACCAGTTTTTTTGTAGCTCTATGGCATGGGACACCCGTAACAGCCTCGTTAGATTGAATATTTATAACTTACACTTATATTCAAGATTTTAGATTCTAGTATCTGCTTCGTCTCGTTATAAACGTATTTAGTACTAGCTATGGTAAAATAAATCTTATGTTTCTTTTCCTTTCGTAAATATTGTATCAATGGCACTGTATGAAATCGGGCGTTTACGATTTTATAAGCTAACGTAAACGCGCCTTATCCACTT
>LD360478.1:82721-111508 GCA_001465055.1 Ptychodera flava | reverse complement strand
ATTCTGATTGAATCCACGGAGGAATCCACAACAATGCTTAATGGATTCAGGCTTTTTCACATAGTGAATTCACTGCCACTTCCATTATTCCAGACCTCAGGTACTGATACACACTGCAGAAGACTTTGAGACACATGATATTCTGTCCTCTTTCTTTAACGTCTACATAAATAATAAAAAAAATTAAATAAATAAATAAATAATAAATATATATGCTTTATTACTCTAATTTATGAATATTTTTTTCTTTATTTTCAGTTTTCAATATTCTTCAATAAGTGCACATGCATGTTCAGCTTTGACGCACGAAAAAGGACCCTTCCCCATAGGCTTGCACAAAATTTTATGACCCTTCAAAAGTGAACCATCCCCCAAAAACACCGGCCTGTCCCCCCGCTGTAATATCTGTCCAGTCCCAAAACTGTAATTTTGCAGTCGAATCTCGGAATCTTATCAGGAGAGAAACTGCCGTGAGAAAATGTCCGGCCAAGCTACCTGATTATGTATTCAATAAATTAGTATATCGACTGTTTGTATATTCAAAACCAGCATATCGACGGATTAGCTGGTGACGTAGGAATTTTAAGTGAGGGTTTCTCGACCGATGGGAGGCTAGAAGAACTCTGAGACGGCGTTTATTGACAAAAATTATGGCATGATTAACGTATGGTCTAATATCCATAAAATTTGTTTGTTTGTTTGTTTGTAGAAAACAACCGTCTCAAACTCTTGTTAAAACGTGCTCGATGGCATTGCTTCTTGTCTCTTTTCGCGTCTCCTTTTTACACTAAACCTGCTTTCTATCCGAAAGTCGTTGTTTTCCTTTATAAATATTAATTTATGGTTTCATGTTTTAGTTTACTTTATAACCCAAGTCCAATGAGTCAGCCAGATTTCTACACTGTAAAGTGAAGTGTTCAAGGATAGAACACTAATTACACGCCTTTTTGTAACACTTTTTAACGCCTCCAGACGTTCAGAAATTTAACACTTACGTGTTCAATCAACGTTCAATTTTCGAACACACGTGTGCAGACTTTGAAAACTGTGTGTTCATCAGACATTATATTGAACGCCGTGTGTTCCATATCTGAACACACGTTGCACAGAAAATGTGTTCAAAAAATTGAACGCTTTTACGCGTTCAAAGGGCTGTAACACTTTTTGAACGCATGGACGCCGTTCAACGATAAGTGTGTTAAAGGCTAGAACACATGATGCGCGCTTGTTGAACACCTTTAATTTGGGGCGTTCACGGGGTGTTCAAGCCTTGAAATAACATTACAGACCATTGATATCCAGTAAAATTATTTATTCTAAAAATACACGAAACATTTCTAGAATGAAATACAATAATTTACTGTAAAATGGGCTAATAAACATCGCAACTTTGTATGTAAAGTTTGTCAGAGGAAAAAACCAACAGTGTTAACACCTTCCTATCAAAAACATAAGCAATATTAAATCACCATATTGTGGATTACGTTTTATGTTAATTCTTGTTTAAAATGTACAAAAATCATCTGAAAAAGCTGAAAATTTGGCATGCTTATTCTGTTGAAAAGACGTATATGTATGAAATGCGTACCCCATTTTTTAAGATGGTTTCTTAAAGACATTTCCTCTTGTATAGACAATTGTAAATATTGAAGAAAAAAGAAGTTAGTCAAGGCTTCTCTAGAGCACATGGTATATATGGTATATCCACACTAAAGTAAACACAACATGTTAAGTTGTCAAAGTGTCACAGGAAGGCACAACATGCAGAAAGTGGGGAAAGTTGGTCCTTGGCAGGGTAAAACATATTTCTTTGTCCAACAAAGTCCTTCATAAACAAAAAGGTTTGTTTGTTTGTAATATCTTTAAATAAACCCTGAAATAAACGGGTGACATTTCAAAAATATACTTTTCAGAAATTTAAAACATATTCGTAAAGACCTTTCAAATTGTGGTGTACCCTGCTATTAATTTTATACAATTTTTTTTACCAAAAATGGTAAAATCACCCTTAAAATGAAAAAAATGAATATTTCATCATAACTTGAATATATCACATTCTGGTAATCCCTAATGTCTTAAAATGTCTGAAGTGTCTTGAATGTCCTAATAATACAAAGTTGCAAATTTCTGCATAATTTGAACAATCTGAAAAAGACTATCAGTAGAGATCTATGTCCTAAATATCAAAGCTGTGCAATTAGCAGTTTTGAAAAAGATCTTTTTAAGATTTTTTTACCAAAAATGACAAAACTTGCCATGAAATATAAAAACTTGAATATTTCATCTCAGCTATAACAAATTTGACTAAGGTCATTTTTAGGGACATGTTTACCAAATATTGAAGACGTCAGTAAAAGAGAAAAAGATTTTTGCCAACAAATAGCAAAATTTGCCCCAGAAATATAAATTTGCATATTTCATCATAATTTGAACATATCTGATTAGGGTAATCCCTTGGGACCTGTAATCCAAATATTAAAGGATTCGTACAGGCTGTTTTGAAGAAAAACCTCTGGATGTTCAAATTTGAGGATAATGCTACACATCCACCTATTTAACTGACAGCAAAGCTAAAAACCAGTTGCTAAGTACAAGAGACGTGTTGAGCTACAATACAAAATAATTTACGGTTTGGTAGCAGGCTATGATCAACTAAATGTTACAAGGACATAAGCTTTCAAAGTACGTGAAGTCTCCTTCATCAGATGCAAGGGGGGATGAAAAATTGAAGCAGAAAGTGACAGAAAATTCAGAGTGAAAATTTCAAAAAAAAATCAGAAATTCAGAGTGGACATTTTTACTCTGAATGGTCTTTCGCTTTCAGCTTTAATTTAAATAAGGGAGACTACAGGTCTGAGGAAGCTTATTCATCGGCAACATTTAGTTGATCATAGCATGCTACCAAAGCTTAGATTAATTCAGAAAAAAAATACAGAAATTTATCAAAATTCAGTCACTGACCCTTGGAAGTTCAATTCTACACTAGAGATGAACTGAGGTTCTCACGCTTGTTTCCAGACAGCTACCTGTACACTCATCTTCTTCGTTATCTGTACCACCAGCTTCTGTAACAACTCTTCGATTTTCAGTTAAATCCAACTTTTTACATCCTGGAAAAAATGCAACAATAGGTAATATGGCGAGATGAAACTTTAAATGAAAGACAAGGGGCTGATTAGCTTAAGGAAAAGGGGAGACTTTCATATACAGTGCCTCTCTTCAATACTGTCACAAAATATTTTCGTCTTCTTGTCATCAACTGATTAAAATAAAAAAGCCAAACTCTCAAATGCTGAAACAATACAATGTATACTCTACGATGTTTAACTGATGTTTTATATGCGATTGTGTCTACTAAAAGGCATGTGTTAGCTCCGATTATGCAGCGGCACTATGCAAGGCGTATCGATCGCGCTCAGGTCAAGGGTTATCGCTACAGTTGTGTTGCGATTACCCTTAACCCGAGTGAGATCGATCGATAGGCTATGGCCAAAAGTACCACTGCGTATTCACAGCTATAGCTAGTTGTTGGTATACCTGCCACTGAAAGAAAAAAGGTTTCTTCACGTAGTTAAGCTATTTCAAGGTACAATACAATTAATTTCAAAGGACGATAATATAGATGCTTCAAAAATCTTATACCTTTTACTATTTTGGAGAGGAAACTTACCCTTTCTGGTCTTGCTTCCGCACGATCACGACTTCAGGGTGCGCTTACAAGAAAAATGTCGCAACTTCCGTTTGGATGCATCATGGGATAGGCAAAGACACCAAACTTGAACACCAAGTGTTTAGAAGTAGAACGCTACTTGCCCGCCGATGTTAAAATTAAAACGTTCATGGTGGTTTTCTGATTTTTTTTTTCTAATTTTTAAACTTTGAACCCGTAATAAACGTGTACAATTATTTTGTATACTTCCTTTTTTAGAAAAAACATGCTTTCAGCAAATTGCAGGCCGGAAATATTTTTCACTTAGTGTGAAATTCGTTACACCAAAATCCGTGTACGTTTACCGGACAGTGAAGCAATAGTAAATTTAATATAGCCATTGTAAAGTAAAAAACACAAAAGACTTTAATTGTTTCACAGTATTGTAACATTTCTATGATGCTGAGTTTTTGAACACTTGAAGAAGATCGTTGTTAACACATAGTGTTCAGGTTTAGAACATCAATGTTAATATTATGAACACTAGTGTTAACAATATGAACACTAGCCGTTCAAATTTGAACACCGACATGTACATTTTGAACGCGTAAAGACACGTCTAGCGTCCGCTATTTTTACAGTGTAGGTGATCTGGTTGAGAAATGTTCCGGCCTCACTTTCCCCGATTGAAGACGCTGTGGTACATTCACAGTCAATTTTAATGGCTTTTTGGTCAACACTAAAATGTACGGCATTATCTGCTGTCATATAATTAAGATTTACCAATCATAGTGTGTAATTTAAGCAACGTATCAAAGATTTATAAAACTTAGCGATTTGCGAGTTTCTGTAACTTCCCTTTGACATGAAAACAATGCGGTCGGATTTCATCCAATCATTGTGACTTCAAAATTGCTAGCGAAAAACATGATTGAAATTAATTTTTTCACAATGCAGACATGAAAAATTATGCAATGAATGTAGATCGCGTGAAAAAGGAACGCTTCGCCCACACAGGAAGTCTATTAAATGTTTCAAAGCTATCTACCAAGTGGTTAAAGTACTTTTTTCAGATCAACAAAACGGTGGTATTTTTCGTACAAAGTGGCAATTAGAGGCTGTCAGTCGAATCTTTTATCGGGCATCGTCGTTTCAACTGACCACTGCGTCACGAAATGGCGACCATGAACAAATATTTTAGCCGACAAACATAGATGCGAAGTTAGTTGATTTTAGTGCCAAAATGAAATAATAGCTCCAGGTTTTGTGGTCCATGATATATTATTCCGGAGACTGAAAGACCCTTTTGAGCGGCCATCGGACAAGTGTGTCGCAGATATCAAAGAGAATGTCAGACAAACATGTCGAAGTGAACGTCGCCTAAAACAATGGTATCATGAGTGTCGAAGAGAACGTCAGATCGGACATATGTGTTAAAGAGAACGTCGGACAACTGTGTCACGGGTATCTATCGACCAGATGTGCTTTCTACTGGTCGACATAGAAGAAGAAAAAATTACAGAAATTGGGGATAGCAAAGTCACCGTATGTCTCGTTGTACTTAGCCGCTCAAGCTTTATTTTTATCTCAGACTTCTTTTCTTCTCAGAGAACTTTGCTATATCAAGATACACTGAACGATTGGAAAATACTTTAAATCATTCAAAGGTGAACGGTGAACATAGAGCAAAAACATGCCTTTCCCACTCTATTGGTTATAGGTATTCCATGGAAGTAGTGGGAGCTGCAGCCTCCATTGGTATTCTTGGAAGTCGTTTTTCATCTGAGGTAGTTAGGGTAGGAGAAACAGCTAAGGTGTGGACGACGACCATCTGGCAGTCCTTTGTTTCACATAATGATCGGCAGCTGCACCCCATGTTCATTTGCATCCAAATAAAGCCGCTTAGGCATGAAATTGCATATATGCATGTGAAATGAGAGTTCAACCCGTCGTTTTCACGGGTGGAAGCGGTTCTCGACCGAAAAGTTCTCAACGGCGTTATATTGTATGTTTGAAATTCCAAGACCATGGAGATATATTCTTCTATCAACCGATATTAGGAAACCTTGTGATTTTTATTAACAGATAAAATTCATGAAAATGGTCCCAGTCACGTGAAGCCGATTAGTCACGGGCTAGTCTATTTGTTAAACAATATACTCTTTGATGGGAACTTACAAGTCACTGCGTGAAGGGACTCTCATAACAGTACAAGAATTCCTTTTTTGTATTTCTCAAACCGAGGATATACAAATCGTCGGTATTTTAAAACTGTTCAATTAACACATTCAATCCATTGATGGCTGTATTAACCAACGAATTTCTCTTTTTTTGTTTTACGCTTAAGTCAACATACACCGCACACTCATCTAAGGTGGTGGAGGCGACCCACAACGGTGTTATGATGACGTTTCGTGTTTGCCATTACTGTGCTACAGTAAGAGTTACAACGTACGTTGAAGAGGACAGACTTGTAGAGGACAGGCGTGTTAAGGTAAGATTTGTCTCGATTTTTTATCTTTGTATGGCTTTGCATGTGCAAGAAATTTGCAAAAGCGCATATTATATGTAAATTACGACAAGTTATTTGCATCAGCTCAATTGAATAATTGAAACGTCCTGATCGATAATTTGTGGCCGTGGTTGCGTTTTTCTATACTGTGAACGTTTTGCGTTGAACGTTGACAGCAAAAGTCACGTTCTCTTGCATTGTTTCTATACGTTTACATTTGTTGAAAGTTAAATGTTGAATGTACCGTGGTTGCGTTCTTTCTACGGCTCTTTATGTACGTGTATGCTCTTGAATGTTCGAGTGATAGTAAAAGCGAGGATCTAGCGTTTATATTTAGACACGTGACAGAGGCGGCATTTATTTAGAGGCGGCTCCCAGTACATGTCAATTTTTTTTTACTTTTCAGATCCGGTGTTGTGATGACGTAGACACATTTGTGGCGTATACAAGAATTTTTTTACCTTTTTTAGGTATACAAGAATTCCTTTTTTAGATGACGTAACTTACCGTTTGCCGGTATTAATCCGGTGAGTAAATAAATTTGTAAATAAATTTGTAGATAAGTAGGGCACGTAGTGGAACGTAGTGGGGTTCGAACACTGAACTCCTGCTTTTCGTCAGGAGTGTTGTGCACTCCAACCGTATACGCCACACTTTACACTCTATAGAATGTGGTGCTTTTGCAATGCAAAGGTTCCCAAACACCTCCGTAGGCTTCCTGGTGTCGTCGTAGTAGTTTATTGCTTCGGTAATAATAAAAACAGATTGTTGTAGCCTCGTTTACCATGTGAGTTTGGTGTCACAGAAGAAGTCTGTTTACGTCTCTTTTGATTTTTGTATTTTGTGTCTCTTCATTTTTTGACTTGAAACGTTGACAGAATCTAGTTAGTAAATTATATTTTTAGGGCACACTTTGTGTCGTTTCATTTTTGACTTGAATTAATTAATTATATTTTTTATTTTCCATTGCAGGTCCTCTGCATCGACGCTGTATCATCGTTATCCAGAAAGTGTATCCATTTGCTCTGGTTTAATGATTCCACTATCAAAGCGGTGGACAGCTTCTTGACGAAAATTCTTGACATAACTTGCTGGTCATGTTTCCGGTCATGTTCAAGTTTAAATTTTGAAAACACTACTGATTCGTGTTCAATTCACTACAGAAAAGAATCTAATATTTATTGCAAAAAATAAAAAAAAAAGAAACGTTTGTACACTGACACTGACTTGCAACCGGTCGTGTTCTTTAGACTGGATTTAGTTGATACTAAAGTAATATAGACAGATCTAAAATCGTAGTATTTTACTTGTTACATATTGTTTCAAATTGTGAAACCGGATTTACCATTTTGCGGTCATGATAGATTCGTCTGTGGGCCCTAAATGTTATCAGATTGAATATACTTCGTAAAAATAGCAATTTTTTCTGGAACACTGACGGCTTTGTCTTTAGAAAGCATTATTTTACGGATAATTTCACAGATTCTTGAAGATTGTAGCTTCCCCTATATAGAACATTGAGGTCACGTTTTCAAGGACTTCGAGAGGATTAAGCATTATAGAAACCGCATGCTTTATTCAAATATTAAGTAGCCCGGAAAACATGCTTAACGATACAATAACTCTCAAACTATGCTAGCGTAGATACCGGCACGACCATTTGTCGGCTGCCACATTACCGTGCCCAGGGACAGTCTTCTGAGGTATCTTTGCGTTTTTACAGAGAATAAGCATCCTGTCATTCGAAATTCGCACCCAGTAGTTCAGCAGTGGTGCAATGTCCGTAATATGAATATATCCGTATATAATTAATGCCATCGGATAGGTATTTCATGTATTTGTCACTGAGACGATATAGTGCAAGTGATACACTTTCTGGACAACACGACATTGAAGAACACGGACGCGTCGAGATGACAGTGCAACAAACCACGACGTCACCGTAGAGGGAGTTCTCAACATTCCCAAAGCAGTTACTGTCGAATGCACTCAATAAAACCTGATTGACGTTGTATTATTTTTATTGACTAAGAAGTAAATAAATTACAATTCTTTAAAATGATTCAGGATGTTCCTCATCATTTTGCAATGACTTGTAGGATCGTACGACGATAAAATCGAATGAAGCACCAATAAAATACAGCGATTTGCAGAATGTGTAGTGCAGAGTTTAAACTACACTTGTCACGTTATCCCCTCCCCAGATTTATTTTAGAGATAGCCGATACTTTCTTTTCGAGTCAATATATCGAAACTTTGTCGAACAAACCTATATTGTATGCTGTTGGCCTAAAACGTATTTTCGATCTTGAGATGGTAAACAGTCGATAGTTGAAGGGTGTTGGATGTGGTTGTGTTGCCTTTATAAAGGGTCTTGTTGCGCTTATTAATAGGTTGACCATTTTTTTTTTGTTTCTCATCTTTAGAGGAATACTCGGGCAGGGCTGGTGGTCGACATAAAAAAAAAACAAGTAACCCCCCCCCAAAAAAAATAAATAAATAAAAATCTGTATTTGTTTCAGTTCAATGTTCTGTCCATTCAGTCACTGCAATTTCTTGTCTTTCAGTTCAGTGTTCTGTGCTCTCTGTCCTTTCAGTCTGAGTCGCTGCAATCTCACAATTTGATGATGGTGGTGCTGTTGCTAGGATGATCGCCTCAGAGGTGGCGCAAATAAAAAAGTTGTTTTTTCATGTCGGAGCTGAAATTTACGGTCGGTCGGGAGATGAGAAATACAAAAATAAAAAATGTCGCCCTTAACTGGCCGACCATTGGGGTCTCAATGGTTGCAGTTCTATTCAAGTTTGGAAATTTGCAATGTGATAATGTGGAACAGATATATGTTTCCATTGCTAATATTCAGGTAAAAATACTTGTTAATTTTTGATCAGTAAAAATATGTCATCAATTATCAAATATCGTATATGGTTCATGACTCCTTCGATGGGATTTTCAAATTTTTGTTTGTGACGCTTCGTTTGCGGGCGTCTTCACTATATATTTGTTGCTGAGTCGGCGGATAATGATGATTTTTGATGTATAGAGTGTCACATTAATAATTGTACAATTCACGTTTAGAGTGACGTTATAAGTACAACATCATAGTTTTTGATGCGATGCTCAATTACCAAATATCCATTTATTTACGATGTTAAATAACAAATTATTAAGAAAATAAATCTGTTTTCATCAGTAAGGCAAAGTGACGATTGTTATTTTATATCCGAGGTTTAGCATACAAGTCTTAAATTTGTCTCGATAATAGTTTATTGTCACAGTGTCCACATTTTTTTTTGGACCAGATGGTCAGATGGTCCGCTATTGTAGCACCTCCAACGCCTCATTCTGTCTTTCTACGTCGGGATACTAACGTTGCGTGTATTTTTAGGTTTGATAAAAAGTTGGTGAAAAATCTATTCAAATATAATTTTACGTTAAGGTCATTGCTTTCCTATGTTCTCGCGCCATGAATTTATAACAATTGTTTTCATGGATCGTAGGTAAAAACTAATAAAAATTGAAAAACATTAATTGTGTACGGTCTTCGCCTGTGTCTTTTTCGATGATACATTGTTCATTGCGTTCACATGCCCCTACTTTTCTCCTCTTTTAGTTTCCTTTGTAATAAGGTTGAGCAAATACTCTTTCCATCCTTGTCATATTTTTGACAATAATTGATTTTCTTGTACGAAAACTACACAAAATCAAACTTTAAAAAAGTTGAAAAAAACAACATCTACACTCCAGAGAAACAAAGGGCATTGAGTGACCTACATAAACACAGTCGTAGAAATTATTGTAGTAGAGAAAATTTAAAGATCTACTATGTTACATGGAAGTATCTAAATGACGTAATAAAACCTTTTGAGGATATATGACACGCTTCGATGACAAGTTTTTATGAAAGCTAACATCTTTTTAAACCAATTATAGGACCGTACAACGATAAACGCATGGTACATTACACAGTTTGTATACCGATTCAAAAGTTAAGCACCATTAGCTACTTCATCTCACACGCGTTGTTTGTTCTTTTTATGTTTTGTAACCTTATACCTGTAACCTTATACAAACTTGATGCATCAGCTTTAATAAAACGTTTTTATGTCGTTGTTTTACATTGTCGTTTTAGTCTTGAGATGACAAAAATTTAAAAATAGAACCGTATCGCATTGGTTAGTGCCCTACATTGTGATGAAGCTTAATCCTGTAATAGCGCATTACGGTAGCAGACCAGGGGCCTCAAAAAATACTTTCATAGAAATTACTACAACATTTTGTGTCCTACGGACGTTTAGCTAACTGAACATAGCGTCATAAAAATCACAAGAGTCCATTTTACATTTTGCAATTTGCAAAGTGGTAATATGTCAAATATGTCAAGCAAACATATTGCCATAATTTTGATAATGTTAGTAAAAAGTAATTTCATAATAGTATATAGTATCGGTTATTCGATATCAGTTTCTGTACAAATTTCGTCATTCGAATATCTAAATTATCATAAGTTCGAATGCTTTAATAGTGAGGGCGACCTTTCAATGGCTTGATATCCGAGTCACCGGTTACCAAATCCTAGATCCCAGTCTGCGTACAGCAAACGTCGAAAGAGACAATGTCAGGAGAATTATAATTTTCTGATTGTTATTTGAATAAGCACTAGTCAAAGCTTTGATAATTCCTTTAATAACCTTGACTTTTTTGTGACGTGATCTGACTCGTACATCAGTACCTCCATTAGGTTGCTAAGTCAGTTGATAATGACCATTTATTATTGGGTCAATAGACTGCTTCATCGAATACCTGTATTTAGTAAAGTTTGAGTATCAAAGTCGATTATTTATTTTTTTCGTTTCCATTATCAATGTACACGTCCATTCATTCACAAAGTTTTAAGAGCAATAATTTCAACAAAAATGTTTATCGTACTCAATTTTAAAAAAGATACAATCGTCAAATAATTCCATACATATGCCTTAACTCTTCAATAGACAGTTTATCGGATGGTCAACAACTCAGTGTTGCCGGTAGCGCCCTCAACGCCATTTAGTTCATTTGTTTTCGAAAATTTTTAATACTAATGTTCTAGTAATTAGGTAGCTAGACAAGTGGTGATTATCCAGTGAGCAATAATGAACAGTTATATTCGGAAGAGTAAGATTTGGCAAATATGAGTGCCAGTCACATAGTCCCAACTTAAATATATTTCAGAAAATTAAGTTTTTACGGTTATACGTTTACGTTTCTCGATGCATTGCGTATGTTTTAACTTGATGATTGTGTTTTTGCTTTCAGATACTCGCTTTTCTCTTCGTTTGTATCTTACCTGTGATGCCATGATTATATGAACTTGAGTCTTGTTGTTTCTTTAATTTCATTTTTTAGTTTTTTTTATTTGCATTTTAGTTCAATTGACTTTATTTCAGTTTGTTATTTATTATTTTCCTTATATTTTTTCATTTTTGACGATTGACATTTTTGGGCCCCTCTTGTAGCATTAGAATCCGTGGCACAATTCGGCCAACCAATAAACCAATTTGCATTTTCAAAAAAGAAAATCGAAATGGAGCTAATTTTCAATTTTCAAATGCTTTTATCATCTTGATTATTAAGTTTTAGGCCTATTTCTAAATTTGAAATCTTTGGGCTGAGATTGAAATATAGGAAAACAGGTGTATACTGCTGCGAGGATGGCACTTTATGGCCATTCAAATTTCCCCCTGTCAAACTCTATTTCCCACAATGCGTATTTCCGTTTTTCCAATTTTCAATATACCAAATGTCCGATTTTCCCATTTCATTAGGGGCGTGGCCCATTATCTTTTCATACCATGGCGGAAATAATTGTATCGAATTGGAATTAAGGTGTAACATTTATCTCAGTGTGACCAAATGTACTGGGGCGGGGCTTGGCTACGATAATTGTCACAAGAAACTTTTAAAAATAAGCGGGAGTGGGGGACTGGTCAGTTTCTTCGGCCTAGGAGGCCGGTGGATTCATGGGGGTCACCCTGTTTTTGACTTTGGTGATGGGGTCACCTATTTTGAAGTGCCCAATTAGGGGGTCAGTGTGTTTTTAAATTTCGACACGGGCTCATACTTGCCTAAAATGCATGAAATGCATCGTGCTAGCCATGAATTTAATCATTCAGTTTAATTTTTCGGCGTGCCCTTCATTTATGAGGTTATTACAAAAATATCGCAAAGGATGCACGAGGATATCGGCGCAGCGTATCGCTCGACGCGAAGCGGAGGGCGATGCACGGCGCCAATATCCTAGTGCATCCTTTGCGGTATTTTCGTGATAACCTAATTATTATTATTCTATCATGCTTCACTAGCACTGGGACATCAAATTGCCTAGCTGTGAAAACGCAGCTATCTGTTGGAGGGGTAGGGTGCATGGCTATGCAGGTCATCAAAAGGTCAACCCCGCCTTTTGATGACCCACATACACCTAGGCCTACCCCGCCAACAATAGCTGCGTTTCCACTGCTACAAATTGTCGGACGTAGTGACCGTTTTAGTGCAATGTCAACATTTTTTTCTTTAGATTTATAGTGCAAATGTAGAACACTATCTCAGACGGCTTCTGCAAGCTCTGGAGTGTGTGTACTACACACGTACGTACAGAGCGCGCGAGGCTGAACAAACTGGCCAGTTCCTAACATCGTCTCACATACTGGAAGACAAGGAAAAAACTGTTCCTTGGGTGGTAGAGTGCGCGTGCATTTCAGGCAATGAATTTAAGTTGGTGTGTCCAGCCGCAAGAAATTAAAGAAATTGGTGATAAAGGAATAGGTTTTCATCTCCAAAATGTTTTGCCCAGGGCAAGTGGTATCTCTGAACGAACTGTTAGACGATGATGTCTCAAACATGATATCAAACGCCTTCAAGGTCAAGATTTGGATCGGGTTGGAACAGGTGCAATTTATAAAGTGAGCCGGCATAAGGATTAAAACTATGATTGGGTTCTAATAGATTATTATGAGGAGAACATTATTGCATACAAAGATTGACAGCTGAATAAATTGACCAGATAAAATTAAATGTGGATGCCGCACTCTGATTGGGCTTATGGCTGTCACAATTTTACACAACGTTCCTGTTTGCGACGTTGACGGGAAGCGCGCAAAACTTCAGCAGGTCAGGTCAAACTGATTTATATCGGACTTTCCTTTCCGGCGGCCGCAACACTATTGTTCTTTGTATGTTCGTTACTCGATCCATTGAACGAGTTGCCCGCGCAAATAACTGTCATAATTTGATGCACTCCTAGGCCAAAGATAGATACTTTCAGCTGCCACGCCAAAAATGAAATAGAAGAATAAGATATTTGATGAATTGAAAATTGGAAAAACGGAAATACGCATTGTGGGAAATAGAGTTTGTCAAAGTGAATTTGAATGGCCGTAAAGTGCCATCCTCACAACAGTATACACCTGTTTCCTATATTTCAATCTCAGCCCGAAGATTTGAAATGAAGAAATAGGCCTAAAAATTAATAATCAAGATGATAAAAGCATTTGAACATTGAAAATTAGCTCCATTTCGATTTTCTTTTTTGAAAATGCATATTGGTTTATTGGTTGGCCGAATTGTGCCAAGGATTCGTTAGGACGCGATAAGCCGTTGCTAAAAGAATTGCGCGAATTGCAGTTTCTTTCAAGGAATACATTCACAATGTTAATAAGTTGGGATGGAAAGACTTCAAGTAAGTATTCTAATTTGATACCATAACTTCAATGCACTTTTTTCTACGCAAGAGCAGTCTTTAAACTTATATATATTTTTTGACTACCCTTTTGAGATTTGCTATGTTGAATTGATGTATAACCGTAAAATTGAAATGTTATGCCTGAAACATGTCTGTCTAAAATCATGTCCGACTGCATTGATGACATAGCCTTGTTTATCTTACAATGGATTTAGAATGTTTAAATTTTGATTGTGTTTGCAGTAATTAACTGTTACAGTAAAAGTCCTCCGGAAGTACTGAAAGACTAAAATGGTAAAACAACAGTGCAAGAGGACCAATCGTTATTCACTCAGGTACTCGACGAATTAAATTCGATTCAAAATGTTGAAATTACGGTTCACCCTAATCTGAAATAAGAATATTATACCATCGTCATTAGAGATTGAAAACTCAAGTCAAGACAATGTCAATAACGGGTACACTAGGTATCGTACGCCTGAGATTGAAAAACAAAGTTATCATGTTAATATAAGTCCGAACAAAGATTATCCTATGTGCATTTTGTATTCATGACCGTAGTTTATTTTATCAACGAAACTAAAGTCCGAAACTATCTGTTACACTTCTTTAGCCAATGTGTTGCGTTGCTTTTTCTTTAGTGATTGCATTTTATTCAGTTTTCACTTGCTCTATGGTGGCATCATCTAGTTTGGTCGCAATATTTTATGCGTAAAGCAAAGGTTTGCTGACAGTCACAGTTGGAATGTGCACATCAAACTGTTTTCAGACCGAGGACTCCCACACACAGAACAAAGTCATCATCCTCAAGGGACAATGAACTAAAATATGGTAAGAGAGGAGTGACTGTCGGAAGAGGGATGTTACGTAAACGTGACAAGAAAGGTCTTCATCCGTTCTCGAAGTTGCTTCACCTCCTCCACAACAGCTTGACGAGCGAAGATTTGGTAAAAATGAAGTTGTTACTTGGTAGGAATCGGGAAATATCCTTTTTATTGTTTTAATCGGGCGTGAACCAAACTATTTTAGGCCCGCAAATGCGGCATATGTCACCGTCGGCTGATGTGTCCTTTTATCTATGACTGTGTGTGACAATTCTGTTCTAACATAGCTAAAAGTGCTAAGTGTCAAGTGAAATAGGCTGATTCAAAGCAATGTTTTCATAGCTACGTCCATAGTTATTTTGAAAGTATGCTGGATACCGTGTACCGTTTATCTACTTGTTGTCATATTTTAAAAAAATTTTAAGAAGGCAACACTTCAAGTTTTTCAGCTTGTTTGGTGTCTGTGTTATATCCTCTATAATCAAGCTAAAGTATATATGCATGACTTTATATGTATGTGACGTGCTGAATATGAGAACAATTGTATAAATAACGATATTATCATACGTAATAAGATCATATGCAAAAACCTAATACTATTGATCTAATTTCAGAAAATCGCGTTGTTTAGATTGGCTCGTTTGCTTTGCTAAAGACCGGACGTTCAATAGAATGCAGATCATAATCATATTTTACTATCAAGCAAATAGATTTAAACCGATATTATATCTTAATTTACAACTTAAATAGATTGTGCTTGATTTACAAATTTAATAGATTATGCTTAAATTTAGCTACGCTTACGTTTAGATAAGCATGTCATGTTGATAGTCAACTCAGTCGTATAAATTATTGTACGTAGAGAGTGAATAAATGGGGCACTAAATTGGTGACTTCGAAAATTGATATCCATTGACTAAAAGGGGTTAATTACAAAATAAGTTTATTAAACACCACATACTTATCATTGGTTCATTTGAATTTCAATAATATAATCAATATCTTTAGTTATTTAAGGTGGAGCTGCATGTTGCCAACATTATGTTTTCAAAGGAATATTTCTCATCTAAGATGACAAGCAGACCCCCTTGTACTATATATTTCTACAAGCAAGGTATTTAAAGATTACTATGGTAGCACTAGTTTACTCGAAGGATTAAGGGATGTATATTTAGGGTAAAAAACTTAATGTTGGTATAAATGACAAAAATCAATTTAAGCAAAAAACTTGATACTCTTTTCGGAAATGTAATATTTAATTTGAAACAAGAGTTTATTTAGCAAAAAGCGACTATTTTAATTTCCATTATCTATCCTCATTCAAAAATAGCATGGGGAAAATGACTAATTCTCCGAAAAAGTGAATAAAAACATGATTGGCAAAATTAAAATGTCTCTCATTAAAATTACAAGAAATTTATTGCCAAACAAGATAGCTGTTTTGTTAAGTCGTATTTAAAAACCATATCGTATTTAAAAACCATATTGTGAAAATTTCAAAACATTTGATCCAGCCGAAGCGGAGTTTAAGTTTTTAGGAATCATGAAATCGGGATAAAAAGAGAGGCCAAGAAATCGGGTGATTTGCATACATTAACATAAATTATAACTTCTGTATTACGCAACTAACAACTGCTGGAAACGCTAAAATATGAATCAAACCAAGAGTTTAATCTTGGGTTAACGAATTAATTAAACTTGAACGTATATTTGCAAAAAAGTGATTTTGAGCAAAATAGGCTGTATTCGGTGCAGCGTCCCGATGTATGGTAGCTTTTGTGTCAACTTTGAAATTTCCCGTCACTTTATAAAACTTTTTGTTGCCATGATACATTTGCTCGAAACAAAATAAAATGTGAGGATAATAATAAGTCCCAAATACTGTATTAGCTCAAGCCAGTTCAAACAAAGTTGTACGGTATCAAATCTGCTTACACTTAAATCTTAAAGTTGAAATTGCTTTTACAAAGATTGGTTGTGTTGAGACTGATATCGTTGGTTAACTAACTGCTAAAACAATTATAATTTATATATCTTATGAGTTGATCGTTTATGCAATACGTCATTGTTTTTTCAATGTACACGGTTTCATGCCATTACCCAAGAGAGGTAAACGTGCTAACAAACATACTCAGAGTTCGCGTTTACGCAAAAATCGTGCGTATTTACGCATTGAAATTGACTCTCTACGCATTTTTTTCATCGTTATGCGTTTTCTATACGCAAAGGATAACACCGAAAGCACTCCCCACGACTGAGCTTAGGCGACAACCAGACGAAATTTGTTGCAACACATTTCTGTCAATCACTCATTTTGTGTGGAAAGTTTCGGATTCTCTGGGCGTTGTCTGAAAAATCGGCATCGTAGTCCACACGTTATCACGTTAGGCACGTTATCATGTCAGCTGTGCCTATGAATTACGTTGCTAATTTTCAGGCGAGCGATAGTTTCTGAAAGTGAGTGATTGACAGAAATGTTGCGACAAATTATATAAATGCCAAATCATCGTGTCTCGCTGTTCCCAAATTTTGATCAAGCACACATGCAGCATGGCGTCGAAGCAGACAAATCTGTTTTAATTTCTTTCAACTTTGCTCTACGAGCCCGTGAAAAAAACGATTCATTGATAGAGCTCGTCGGAATCCCGATAAATTTTGAACACTGCAGAAGTGTCTGGATGATAACTGGTCGTTCAGGCACCAAGTCGTTTCGGCCCAAGTCGTTTCGGCCTCTCAATTTCCGGTCCCAAGTCACTTCGGCATCGCAACCCAAGACGTTTCGGCATCTGTGTTTCGATTTTTTTCAAACTATTTAGTAATTGACTGATCCGTCATATTCGTAAGCGTGACCTTTGCGTTCTGACCAGTACTTTATGTGCATTTTGAATTTTGCCGTGCTGTTTCCTCACCGCTTTCAAACTTTTTCCGTGTCGGCGGCTATTGATATCGATAAACTTGTGTCACAGATTTGAAACTGATATGAAGTTTTTTCTTACGGTCTCTTCCCATGTTCTCACAAAGATTAAGCATGTACGTGAATGTTAGTTGACACTATACTTTTTAGTACTTTGATTTGTAACATTACGCTCCAGCACTAGTTCCCAGGTAGCCTTCAGCGGTGTCGAAACGTCTTGGGTTGCGGTGCCGAAACGACTCGGACTTGGGGCCTGAAATTGGAAGACCGAAACGTCTTGGGCCGAAACGACTTGGTGCCGAAACGTCCAGAAACCGTCTGGATAAGCTGCCTTAACTCTAACTTTTGGGTTGCATGTATACCCTTCGCTGTTACGTTTCAACATTGTTCAAGTTGTTCGTTAAACTGTTTTCATTAAAATAATGTTACCTCGTACAATCCGAATATGCAGTGTAGGTTTATTCAACGGCACATTGTATTTTGCTGTCAGTTTTTTCATCAATCGAGTGCGGAAGTGAAATTACGCACTCAAATCCAGCCATTACGCAATTTTAGCAGACTAATGCGTATGCCGTACGCGAGGAGAAAAAAGTCACCGCGAACACTGATACTATATGTGGTACATTTCAAAATAAAAAAGAAAGCGACAAAAACGATGAGCAAGTAACAGGTTTTTCCGACAAATATATAAGCGAATAAAGTGCCCCCTAGTGGTTCCTTTGCTAGAGCGTGATTCTTAATACTACTATTGAATTGAGGTAATATATTGTACTATGGGCACATTTTCACTTTTAAAAGACCGCACTTACGTCAAGGTGAAGTCGGCGGCCTTTATGTTATTGATGAGGACAACAGCCGAAAACATTGTCGCAGCTTTTAAGGTAGAATGCGCCTCGGACTCCCAAATTTTCCCTTTTTTTCTGATTTACCACTTGCATGTGGAAGTTCATTCTATAGCTGTTGGTGTCAGAAAAATTTGAACTGCCTTTTTAGTATTTTGTCTTTATAAAGTTAACACAAGGATGGTGGCCAATTTGAATTTAAAATCTCGGTAAATCTTGGGTTATTTGTTTCTCAAGTACTAAAATATGCACGATGCTTCCCTTGATTTTGAAAGCGAATTGTTGAAAGAGGCGCACGCTACCTTAATATAGAACGATCTGTTTATTGGTGTGACTTTCATGATATCCAGGTGAAAACGGTTTTCTCGTTTCTGTTAGCAATGATGATGAGGAGGAGGAAGATGAGGAATATCCTCTTTTAATTGTTTATATTGCAGATGATGAACTTACGGCACGTGAAGTCGAAAATATCCGATCAGCAGCAGACCTATTTCACAAGTTAAAGAATATGGATCTCATTTCTTACTCGAATGTGCATCTCCTGATAGAGCTATTTGGTGAAATGAAAAGACAAGATTTGGTGAAGCAGGTTCAAGGCTATCTTGGAAACAGCCCTTAATAGCTGTAAAGTTGTTGAACATAAATTGATTCCAGGAATGCTTATTTATAAAAATCTATCTCAGACCAAAGTTATCCAAATAGGTTACAATAGCGTTCGTTCGCGGCCACACAGTATCTTTACACTGCTAACATGATTGGAATTAATTAGGATCATTCGATTAGCACAATCTCTCGAGAATTTAATAAATATGTTTAATATTACATATTTGTGAAAATTTTATCAAGTATTACACCATGTTTGCTTACCTTCTTTAAACTCGTATTCAAAATTTGCGATGTTGTTCAAATGTTATGAGTAAGAATCATTGCATGACATTATTTATTGCAATATTGTTCAAAAGTATGAAGAATGTTTATATTTGAATGAAAATGTGTGAACTTGTGTGAACTTTCTCTGTTACTGAAATGCTACACTTAATTGATCCCTTGAAGTTGAATGAAGATATTTTTATCGAGTTACTAGTTAGCCAGTAACGGTCATTTCAAATGTGCTCTGATTGCATTTATCGTTTATAAAATCCCAACTTTGCGAAAAAAGTGCCCTGAGTCAAAGTCGTCAGTTAGAGAAATTTTATGCATTTTGTCGCGTTTTCGTAAAACATTTACACAAAAATAAAACTTTTTTTCACAGAAATTAATCCGATTAAAGGAAAATACAATTACCTTTTAGTTTTTGTTGTTGTTTTGTTCATCAAATAATATATTCCAATTTTAAACTTTCGATTTCATGACACTTTCCTTATAATTACTCATAACTATTTTTTTTCCGATTTAGTTCCAATCGTGTTTGCTATAACACTTAAGTTTGCTCTCTTGACACGCTTTTATTTCGTACATTTTATGGAGATAGCTGAGAATAACGATGAAATATGCTTTAATTCTTAAACTGGAATGTAAAATAAGCTCGGTTCTAGACCATAGATAATTTTTAATCAGTTCTGTGCTTAGTACTTTGTTTCAGTAGATTTATTGTATTTTGTCATTTTAACCATTGAATTTACTTTTTATTCTACCTATTGCAAAATGTTAGTGATCAATTAGCCGTTATTGGTTGTTTTGCCTTGATAATATTGTATGTCGAGGAGATTTCCATGTATTATCAGTGCTCTGTTATATCACCTTGAGTGGAAGGTAGCTCTAAATGATCAAAGTCATATTCGGGAGCCGGGGCTTATTTTATTATAATACTTAAAGCACTAATCGGTGTGAAAGACAGTGTACATGACAAACGGCTTTTGAAATAATGGGAATGATATTGACATTGATTTAAGTGTACTTTCGTTATTACAAGTGTGTGTCGTGCATATTGATTTAGCTGTACATGTGTCGCTTACATTGTACTTGTTTATACTGTCCTTGAAGTATCATTTCAAACAAGACGCTCAAAGCGGGGATTTCAAGACCATGTGTAATGTACCAGCATTGGTCCATTTTTTAAGTCATGCAAAATGCGCTGCCACAAATCATAGACCTAGTTGACCTTTTCACAGATTTATTTAGGACTTTTAGCAAGCGACATTGACTTATTTGAATCGTGCCGACATTCCATTCTGACCAACAAAACATTATATAAATATCTTTCTAGTTTAATAACACACTTTGTATTCCGTCGATTGGTTTCAGATCACCGAAAGCGTAAATAGAACAAGTTGTTATTGATAACGATTGTTCTGACAGAAATGATGATTTACCCAATGTTGTTCTTCATCTCTACTATTTAAGGAGTGCTTCTTTTGTATCATGTATGATAAGAATTTAGAACTGTGTATCACTTCAAAATATTCCAGAATACCACAAGTTAATAACATATATTAGTACTTCGGTCTCCATAAGACGATGCAGTTCTTGAAATTTTTACTTTGTAGTATCGTGCAGCAATTTTCCATAGTAACTCCTACAAATAAAGAAAAAGCCTCTATTATAATTATTTTGTCACATGTCAAATTTTATCGCCTCTATTGCGAAGGATGGGGGAAACGTACAACTTAAAATGTGCTCATTCTATATTACATTTTTATAGTGAACTTTGGTGCAAATTTTAAATATGGTACGTTTACTTTGATGATAATTGTGGTGGGGTTTCTTTTGTCGTGTGAAAAATCTGACAGAAAGCCCCGGGTAAACTATTTGACTGTGTTTAGTATATAAATTTATGACATTTCATGGTTATCAAAGGCTTTTTTAACTACCGATGATGATCTTTACTGTAGTTTTTGCAGTAATAATTTGCTTGTCACCGTCGTATTTACCTCTACACGATATCAAAAATAAATGTAGACTGAAAGATCCGTCGCTTGAGGGCGTTCACAACGCCCCCTCACTCTTAGAGTGTCCTCGAGCTACGGATCTTTCAGTCTAAGTACTACTGTAACTTTTTGTTAATGTCATTTACAGTCCTACACTACAAGTCATCGTATGTGTTCTAATGTTCGTAAACATTTAAGAAACTGTAAGGCCAGAACTTCAACGAGTCAATGCTAGTGAGAAGATTGTCGACTGAGGAATTGGAATCCTGAGACATTGATTGGAAATAAGATTCAAATATTTTCTCCTTAATTAAGACCTGGAACAGTTGATTCCTTGTGTACAGATTTTGTCTATGTAACTCCTATGTGATACTCGTATTTTATGCCCGAAATTAGGAGAAGGTGTCTCCATATCAGAGCTGATAATAAAAATGACTGTTATCCTTCAGAAGATCTCTTGTCCTGCCAGAATGGGACATCTTGTCCTGCCAGAATGGGACAGCATCTGTTTCTATTGACTTGTCAAAATATATTGTGTTCGTATTCGGTGTTGCCTTAATGACAGATTTATCTTCTTTTATTAAGTAAAATATTGAGTGCGAGTACCAAATCAGTCTGTTGGCTAGTTAACATTATAATATAGATTCGGTTATTAGGAGCTAAATGAGAGTAAGTTAACTGTTGTCGATTCCTCAATGATTTTTTTTCTGCTTGCACTGCATAAAAACCCTATAATACTTACTGTATTAACATGAATTATTGCCTGTATTTTAGCGGAAGAGTGCATATACAGATGAATACAGTCAAGAATCCATTTTTTGTATTCAGCAAGCCTGTATTCATGTGGATTCATGTGGATTCACGTGTATTACACTATAATACAAGCAACTCATTAATGTGAATTTATCTGAATTATTGGGTTTTCATGCAGTGAAAGTTTTATAAATATAGAAATTATTTTGCGTCTGATATCCTGTGTAACCTTTATTCACCCACTGTTCTTTTATTGTACAAAAGTATCAACTTCATCGTTTCCATCTCATACACTGCTAGGTGTTCCAATTGTATACATTTGGCTTTTATTGTATTTTTAAATATACAGAAATCTTCACAAAAATAAGCGATAATTACATACATAGGGAATAAATGAATGTGAAGGTGAAATAAATGGGAATTGGTCCGAACATTTAGCACTTCGCTCCCGAATGGTACCTGTAATTACAAATCCATTCTCTCTTTGGTTAACTTTTTACCTCTTCTGACATCATCCCAAAACATTTTTCCTCTCTCCAGTGTTTTCTTTTGGAGTAACTACTGTCAATTTTGATGCGAATATTCTAATTTTGATGTGATTACCGGCGGATGATATCCTGTAATTCGTCGCAATCAGACCGTGTCACTCTTAATTACTAATCATTTTATGTTTGATGATAATTATAATTCGTAACGTTCTTCTTTTTCATCGAGAGAGGACAGAAAATTATCATTATGACATTGCTGTCAATATTCCTGAAAATGTCAAAGCCATCGTTCTACGTCGTGGATAATAAATTAAATCAGAGAAAAGCGTAACTTGTTTAAGGTTTCTTGATGTTGATGATGCGTGTATTTCTTACAGGGTATAAATTGACAAAAATAAAATCGAATGATCAACACAAAAACTTCAGGGCGAGAGGCATATAAAATGAACGAAGCAAAATTAGGTCTGTAAGGACGTTGTACACACCGTCTTTGATATTGCTGCGGACCTCCAGAAAGTTTTATCACAGCTTAAAAAATGAAATGATAGTGAATGACAAACCAGAAAACAATAATATCCACACAATCACAGAATTAATGACCTCGCTAAGGCAAACTATGACAATTTTACCGTTTAAGTACACAAACACTGATAAGGTGTTGAGGTACCAGTTTACGTTGGCAACACCACAGCACTTACTATATTTCCATATTCACTCATTTACGATAACACGACGTTTATGTTTCCTTATCAAAATAATCTAGAGGAACGTAAACAAATTCCATGTGAGTCTTACGCCATGAATTGTGGTGCAACGTCGACATAGCTCATAAAGATTAATACATTTTATTGATGTGGTAGAAATCTGCAATCAGTCAGTCTTACGTCAGGTTGAATAGCTTGCCTCCGCTTTTTAAATTATATTTTTAAAGTCCGTTCATCTACATTTATAGAACATTGAATCGCTAATAAGGCCATTTTGCAAAATCTGAGAACTACTGTATTTTGACGTTGAAACTTATAGGCGACAAACCCATCTGGAGGGCGGGAGAATTGAACGGGGCAGATTTGGAAAAACAAAAAACGTTTGAGGGTATTCTGGGACGGTTTTGGAAAAATACTGAGATGGTAAGGGAAAAGTTGTATCGGCGTCCGCCTCAGAATGCACAAAAACACCATTTTGTCTGACAAATTAATAAATTCTACAGAAGCAGCCGGGACAGCCCCCTCCCATATCCATCTCTACTCACACACTTTGAGTACCCCTTTCACCTTTGACAGAATGAAAGAAGGCGGATAAACATTACCCACTACCTACTTATGCCACGTTTATCACATACATTTGTAATTGACTATAGAAACAGAAAGAAGCTCGCCGATGCTAAGCGCAATTTTCAATACAGAAGATAGGAATTGAGCCAACCCAATATTAACGGAACAATTGCTTTAACTTTTGGCATTTTTCCAGATTTTCAAATTTATTGAACGAATTGATGCAGGGAATAGCGCACTATCTCTGATATTCCAAGCATACTTCGATGTCGGGTTATCAAATAGTCAAGTCAATCAACGAGATTTTGGCAGAAATAGACAGACAGCTGATTACGGCGTGAGAAGTGCCTTATAGCGTCGACTACCTTTATAAAGTTCCATAATCAGCAACGTAGTCGACTGCAAACCTTTCCTTTGCGACGACGAGTTCAGACGATACAAGAGAAGGTCACAAGGAAAGAAGTTGTCTGATAGGGTGTGAAGGGACCGGTCAGGAAACCTGTCGCCATGACAACTCGGCACATTTGTAACGTCTTTTTTTTAATCTTCGCTATACAGTTGATACCGAAATGTAACATTTTATCGGAGAGACTCCCTAGCATTTAAAAGAAATATTCGTTTCTGTTTTCTCGATTTTGGTTTCTGAATTTTCATAAACGAAGTTTGAAATTTGAGACGATATAACTGCAGAACCAAATTTGAAAATCGTTCTAAATTCTTATTAATGAGAACAAAAACGCAACACCTCAATGAAAAGTAACCCCCCAAAACTGAAATTACGCCTAAAATCGATTTCGTTGATTGCACGAAATATTATATTGTTTTATAGATGAAATATTTAAATGCAGTGTTAACATTATTTCAAAGCATTTGCAATAGTTGTTTAATGGTATTCTCATTTTGTGATGTTTTCCGAAAGCCTGGAGCAAGAGAATTATGTACACTCTACACAAGAAGGGCTCATTTGATGACGTCAACAATTACAGAGGAATATCCCTGTTGTCTTATCGGTAAGATACTCACTAAAATTCTTATTATATTATATCATGCTACCATGCGCCATTCTCATTGGACGAGAGCTCATTCCATCGATGCTAAAATAAAACGGGCCCCTAAACCAGCATTTTCGAAAATTGCCCGGTCGGTGCATTTGAACGTACCTTGTACTGCGGCATTTTGTAATATGACGCATTTTGTAACAACTTACGCAAAATGTAATAAGGGTATCAGCATTTTGTAATAAAATGGTCTACGCATTTTGTAATAAGGGTATCAGCATTTTGTAATAAAATATTGTTTACGCGATTTGTAAGAAGGGTATCAGCGTTTTGTAATAAAACGCGTTTTGTAACATTATTTAACGCTTTTTGTAATAATTATAAACATCCACTGATATTGTAGGTATTTCAAAATGCTTTGTGATTTCTGAATACGTAAAAATGTAATAGCATATAATGATGTCGAGATTATATCTCACTACCAGTACTAGGTTATCGTAATAACGCCCGATGAGGGGTTGTGTTTTCGAATGATTCCTGGTATAAGGCCAACAATTATGAGTGTAATTGTTAGTAAAATAATCGTCCACTGGCGTTGGTTTCCTTATTTCAAGACTCAGTTCAACTTTCGACACTGTTACGAACGGTTCAGAACAAGTGATCACGTACTTCTACCAAATCAACCTCAGCGGGCGTTGTTCAGACAATTTATTAAGTCAGTTTAACTTTTTGTGAAACCAAATGTCACGCAGCTGGAACTACATTAAGGTAACGACTCTGCTCTTTCCCTGAAACATTTTTTCAACCCATAATGCCTAGTCAAGACAACAAGGTCACCCCTAAGTGTATTTTACTTTCAAGTACGTGTAGCTGAAATTTATTTCTATATGTATCTTTACTTGTAAACCAGAAATGGATCGCTTCTGGGCAAATAAATCCACATGTCAGTATGACGGTTCAAATCGATATAGGTACATCAGTCACATTTACTTTTTCAGACTCTTTATTTCATTCAAGACATCAGCTTACGTGGAAAAACAAGGTCAAACTGTTTTCCCATATTAGCTGTTGATCATGATTTGCAACTCTCTACAGATTTACGTTTTATAAAACTGATCAAGTATACGTGATTGTTCATAGAACTGCTCTAACTCTGCGCAGTTTATCACAAGACGTTTCGTATACCTTTTCTATAAAGAGCAACTGGATATTTTAGACAAAATTACCACGCACAGCCGAGTATATTCATTAAATTTATATTGCACGTCAAAATTGAGGCCGAGATGCACTTTTGTGACAGGAAACTGCTTTCTCATTGATAATGCTCTTCATAATCGACTACCGCTAACTGAAGAGATGCTCTCACTAGTAACATTTTCACATATATGAAGCGCGATGTCATGACAATTTGTTAGAAAAAGTGAATTTGACATAAAACTGCCGAAAATAAACGTACGACAGGTTGCAGTATTTTTAGCAACTTGTATACGTATGATATGTGTTTCTCTAAAGTTTATTGTCGATGATTTACGGTAATAAGAGGGGGCACGTTAATATGTCAATGCTGACAGCTGATATTTATCAAAATATACTGAAACAAATCATCGACAATGACATAGTCCCCCCTTGTAATTGAGAATGTGTCACTGGAAGTGACTAAAAATTGAAGTCAATATGTGCATGAAACAAGAAATGCGGGAACCAAAGCCCTGTCTGCGACTGATGCCCTTATTGGATTGGATTGTAAACAAGTAGTGGCATAGGGCTATGTCCTTTTACCAAGTTTGACAGAATGAGGTATGCCATGCCCTGGCTTATTAAATGTCAAAATTCAAATTATATGCAAGAAACTGGTCTAGGCATGTGTGAGTAATGGCTCTTGACATAAAAAGTCAGAACACCAGATGTGAAAAAAATGTCCTCATGTTCAGTAAAGAAGAGACTTCCTATTAGCTATTGATACTGCTAAAATTAAAACGCCTTTCTTGACTGGTAAATCTTTGCATGATCAACATCTGTAACAAGTGTCATCAAATTCAGTTCAGTCATTCAGAATATAGATCTCTCATTACAAACACTGTTTCCCTATTCAGCAAATCTGGGGTGCCACCCTAATCACAATAGGTCATTAAATAAGTCAATAAATAATCCATCAACAGGATGTCACTATTCAGTTTTACACTACTGGAAGATCAATATCTGTACGATGTTTCATAGAATTTGATGCAGGATTTCTGGACGTATACCACTAAAAAGGAAAAGTCATGAAATATGCAAATCAGCAATTAATTAACATTTTACTGGTAAATGTACTTATACACAGTTAAAGCAAGGTGAGTTCAACATCTATACCAAGTTTCACCATATCTGAAGAAGTATTCTTGACGTATCAGCCTAATTATGAAAATTCATTATGTATTCAATACGCAATCACTTGACATGATATGATTAATGTTTTTGCATGCTACTACAACACTTGAGATCAACATCTGTACCGAGTTTCATCAAATTTGGTGCAATATTACTGGACACAGCACACAAATTAGGAAAGTTCATTAAATATGCAAATTAGCGATTAATTGACAAAAGACTGCTAAACATCTTTGTTAGCTATTACAACACTTTGAGATCAACATCTATACGAAGTTTCATCAAATTTGCTGTCGTATTTCTAGACATTTCGTTAATTACGCAAAATTCATAAAATATGCAAATAAGCAATTAAATGACATGATCCTGCTAACTGTCTTTGCATACTGTTAAAGCTCTGGTATATCAGCATCTCTACCATGTTTCATCGAATTTGAGTGGGTATTTCTTGACTTAGTACCCTAATTATAAAAATTAATCAAATATGCAAATTAGCCATTAATTGACATAATCCTGCCAAATGCCTTTGCAGAAAGTAACAGCTCTGGTATGTATACATCTGTAAGAAGTTTCATTAAATTTCGAAGTGGAATTATGAAAATTCATAATGTACGCAAATTAACAATTAATTGACACAATACTGACAAATGTCTTTCTGTGCTATTAGACCTGTGTGTGACCGACATTTGTACAAAGTTTCGTCAAATTCGGTGCTATCTTTTAAGAAACAGAGCTCTACTTTCAAAGATCACTAATTATGCAAATTAGCACTAATTATGCGTGCCACACCCAAAACAATGGACGTGCATATGTATGCCATTGTGCATTATTCTTGTATTAAGGTAGTATGCACCTCGAAAGTGAAAGACTTAAACTTTTGTTCTAACTTTCGTCCTCAAGGGATCTTTTAATCATTCTCTTTCAAATTCAAGAATAAAACTAGGGAGTCACCGTGCAAATTTTTGTACTAGAGAAACTAATTGCCCAAGATTTACCGATATTAGAAATTCAAAATGGCCGCCATCCCTATGTTAACTCTATGGAGAAATGTAAAACCTTTCGAATTTCGAAAAACTAAGCCGGTGAAAAGTTTTGTTTCACCAAGAGCTTTAAAATGAACCCCCACATGTGGTATATCAGAAGAGAATTGTAAAGGTTTGAGAGTCCGAATGTCTGTCGCCGAGGTGCGTTCTACCTTAAGTTTGAAAGAAATTTGCCCAGACATGTCTGAGATATCTTTATGGATGGACGGAGGCACAGAACCCAAACCATACGTCCCCTAAGACTTCGTCCGGGGGACCAATAAACACTGACGTGAAGGAGCCAATTAAAATACTGAACGATAATTTATTTTAATATACAAGGACGAAATAAAGCTCTATCGACGGACCTGCTACTTTTCCTTGTATAATAATCGCAATCATACCAATCCATAATTATCCAATAACACTAGGTCAAAATTTGTAAGACAATAGTTTTAAACATAGACACAAAACAGCACAGAACAGACAGTAAATAGACGGTACAAACAAAGTCAAATTCATGAAAGAAAGATATATGGACCTCTGGCCAAAAGACCAAGAA